>JAHUYU010001737.1:0-14971 GCA_030439765.1 Tripidium arundinaceum | reverse complement strand
TCGTCATCGACTCAGCTCATCTTCTTTTCCCAAGTATGGCTTCAAACTCTGCAATGTTAAATGTAGGACTAACCCCCGAAGTCGGGGGGCAACTCAATTTAGAGGTGAGCTCGTTTCTAAGCGATCCTTTAAATATTCTCGAGAATAGGTTGCTACCTAATGATGTTATCTTGCTTAGGAACTTTGGAGAGGGTCAAGAAGTGCTTTGGGACATTGGAGAAGGCAAAGAGGTGGAGCAAGGGCGTGTAACACAAGCCGGAGGTCCAGTCCAACTCGAGTCCGAGTCTGCCTCGACCTGCAGGACCAGTCTGCACTAAAACGGATGCCCAAGACACACATACGGACTCCATTTTCGATGGTTCAACTTGGGTTGAAAAGATAATTTCAGTACCTAACCAGTGGTTTGGATTTGACATCCAAATTCCACCCGAGTCGACGGGAATCATCAAAACAAGACAGAGTCCAGAAACTGTTTTGATGCTGCGTCATCTATTTTGGGTCCAATGGACCGTGTATTGTATGGGAGCCCATTAGGGGCGCGTCTAGGGGCCATGACGACCCTAGCTCCCTATTTAGCCATCGCCGCCGTCGTCGTTACACTTTGGGTTTTGCTTAGATTATTCTGTCAAGAACAGTTTCGTCGTTTGTTCGGTTTGTGAGACCCCAACTCGTGAGATTAATCATTCATCTGCAAATTGGTTGCATTCTTCCTTGTGCTTGCTTGTGTTCTTCGATTCGCGGGCAAGGACTAGCCTTCTTGGCGAGGTCGACCGTGCAACGTCGGTCGATAACTAAAGGAGACGTGGTGCTGCGATTGCGGGATTCAGGACGTGTTGTTCGGAAGCCGGATCGACTTGTGACTCGACTCCACCAAATCGATAGTTACCAGAACCTCAGAAGATCGGGAACCCTAGTTCACATCAAGAAGGGTGCTAAGCCTTGCAGCAAGGGTGGACCTACGTTTTAAGAACTTTCCTGAACATGGTGGAATACAGAGATTAGACAAGGCTATCACCACCTGTTGACTAACACAAAGAAACCATGGAGCAAGCCGCAGACACAGGTAAGCGTATAGTCTAAACACCTGTACACACTATGTTACTACTCTAATCTGAATTCCGATGCTAGTGATTAGAGCACTCAGGTGTGAGAGGTGAACCTTTGAACAATTAAAGTAAACACTTACCAAATCTAGGGATCAATTACCACAAAGAATCCTGGAATGATCACCTGAGACAGGATCTCATCCATCGAGGTACACCTTGGGGAAGATGCCGACAGGCTTGGCTCTCCCCCGCATTCTCCTCACTTTCTCCCTATTTTCTAAGCTCTAAGTGGAGTAGGGCTTCACTTATGCTTGGAATGATTGGCTTCTCCTTGGTGTGTAGAGAGTGAGGGAGTACCCCCCCTATTTATAGTCTTCATAGGTGGGCCCATGAATCTAAGTGAAGTGATTAGGAGCCCTCCACCAACCTATCTCATCTTCAGACACATGCAAGGAAAAACACTCCTAATCACTGTGGACCATGTGTTGGATGGCAGTTTGATCCGAGGGCTCCTAATCACTTCACTTAGATTCATGGGCCCACCTATGAAGACTATAAATAGGGGGTACTCCCTCACTCTCTACACACCAAGGAGAAGCCAATCATTCCAAGCATAAGTGAAGCCCTACTCCACTTAGAGCTTAGAAAATAGGGAGAAAGTGAGGAGAATGCGGGGGAGAGCCAAGCCTGTCGGCATCTTCCCCAAGGTGTACCTCGATGGATGAGATCCTGTCTCAGGTGATCATTCAGGATTCTTTGTGGTAATTGATCCCTAGATTTGGTAAGTGTTTACTTTAATTGTTCAAAGGTTCACCTCTCACACCTGAGTGCTCTAATCACTAGCATCGGAATTCAGATTAGAGTAGTAACATATAGTGTGTACAGGTGTTTAGACTATACGCTTACCTGTGTCTGCGGCTTGCTCCATGGTTTCTTTGTGTTAGTCAACAGGTGGTGATAGCCTTGTCTAATCTCTGTATTCCACCATGTTCAGGAAAGTTCTTAAAACGTAGGTCCACCCTTGCTGCAAGGCTTAGCACCCTTCTTGATGTGAACTAGGTTCCCGATCTTCTGAGAGGTTCTGGTAACTATCCGATTTGGTGGAGTCGAGTCACAAGTCGATCCGGCTTCCGAACAACACGTCCTGAATCCCGCAATCGCAGCACCACGTCTCCTTTAGTTATCGACCGACGTTGCACGGTCGACCTCGCCAAGAAGGCTAGTCCTTGCCCGCGAATCGAAGAACACAAGCAAGCACAAGGAAGAATGCAACCAATTTGCAGATGAATGATTAATCTCACGAGTTGGGGTCTCACAAACCGAACAAACGACGAAACTGTTCTTGACAGAATAATCTAAGCAAAACCCAAAGTGTAACGACGACGGCGGCGATGGCTAAATAGGGAGCTAGGGTCGTCATGGCCCCTAGACGCGCCCCTAATGGGCTCCCATACAATACACGGTCCATTGGACCCAAAATAGATGACGCAGCATCAAAACAGTTTCTGGACTCTGTCTTGTTTTGATGATTCCCGTCGACTCGGGTGGAATTTGGATGTCAAATCCAAACCACTGGTTAGGTACTGAAATTATCTTTTCAACCCAAGTTGAACCATCGAAAATGGAGTCCGTAAGTGTCTTGGGCATCCGTTTTAGTGCAGACTGGTCCTGCAGGTCGAGGCAGACTCGGACTCGAGTTGGACTGGACCTCCGGCTTGTGTACACGCCCTTGCTCCACCTCTTTGCCTTCTCCAATGTCCCCAAAGCACTTCTTGACCCTCTCCAAAGTTCCTAAGCAAGATAACATCATTAGGTAGCAACCTATTCTCGAGAATATTTAAAGGATCGCTTAGAAACGAGCTCACCTCTAATTGAGTTGTCGCATTCATGCTCGGGTCATTGGACCTTGCATAACGGTTGGAGGATTAGCGGATGCATCTGAAGGAGTGATGTCCTCATCATCCTCCCCCTCTTGAATTGGAGTCGTCATCGACTCAAGCTCATCTCTTTTCCCAAGTATGGCTTCAAATCTGCAATGTTAAATGTAGGACTAACCCCGAAGTCGGGGGGCAACTCAAGCTTATATGCATTATCATTAACCTTCTCAAGAATTTTAAATGGACCATCAGCTCTAGGCATCAACTTTGACTTTCTCCAATCTGGAAATCTATCCTTTCTCAAGTGCAACCAAACTAAATCACCCGATTCAAACTTAACTTCTTGTCTACCTTTACTACCAGCAATTCTATACTTCTCTGTCATTGTTTCAATATTGTGCTTAGTTGTCTCATGCATTTGCAAAATAAAATCAGCACGTTCCTTAGCATCTTTATGAATTCTCTCACTAGTAGGCAAAGGTAAAATATCAATTGGAGCACGGGATTGAATCCATACACTACCTGAAAAGGACTAACCTTGGTGGTAGAATGTGTTGCCCTATTATAAGCAAACTCCACATGAGGCAACATTCTTCCCACATCTTCAAATTTTTCTTCAAAATAGCTCGCAACATAGAGCCCAAGGTGCAGTTGACTACCTCCGTTTGTCCATCGGTTTGTGGCGACAAGTTGTAGAAAACAACAGTTTTGTACCCAACTTATTCCATAGAGTTCGCCAAAAGTGACTCAAAAATTTAGCATCGCGATCTGAAACAATAGTAGAAGGCATACCATGTAAGCGAACAATCTCTTTGAAAAAGAGGTCAGCAATAAGAACAGCATCATCACTTTTATGACATGGTATAAAGTGTGCCATCTTAGAAAAACGATCCACCACCACAAAATACTATCCCTCCCCTCTTAGTCCTCGGCAATCCCAACACAAATCCATTGAAATATCTGCCCAAGGAATAGAAGGAATGGGAAGAGGACATATACAACCGTGTGGATTCAAGCGAGACTTAGCTTTTTGACATGTGGTGCAGCATGCCACGAACCGCTCAACATCTCTCCGCATCTTTGGCCAAAAGAAATGGGTGGCCAAAACATCACCTGTCTTCTAGCGCCAAAATGTCCCATCAACCCCTCCTCCATGCGCTCCTGCAACAGTAAAAGACGAACGGAACCAACTGGAATGCATAGACGGTTAGCTCTAAACACAAAGCCATCATTGATCACAAACTTGTTCCATGTATGCCCCTCTTTGTAATTCAGCAACACATCTTTAAAATCAGGATCAAGCGCATATTGTTCTTTTATTGATTCAAGTCCAAAAATTCTACAGTCAAGTTGGGACAACAAAGTATATCGTCTAAACAAAGCATCAGCAATCACATTATCTTTCCCTTTTTTGTGTTTGATAACATAAGGAAAAGATTCAATAAATTCAACCCACTTAGCATGTCTATGATTCAGATTATTTTGCGAACGAAGATATTTAAGCGATTCATGATCCGAATGGATAACAAATCTTTAGACCACAAATAATGACGCCACGTCTCTAAAGAACGTACAAGTGCATACAATTCCTTATCATACGTAGAGTAATTCAAAACAGGGCCATGCAATTTTCGCTATAATATGCAATGGGCTTACCGTTTTGCATCAACACACCTCCAATGCCAACTCCACTAGCATCACATTCCAGCTCAAATGTCTTACCAAAGTATGGAAGTTGTAGCAATGGCGCGTGTGTAAGCTTGTCCTTCAAAGCGTCGAAGGACTCCTCTTGTGCCTTACCCCAATGAAACACCACTCCTTTCTTTGTCAACTCATGTAGAGGGGCAGCAATGGTGCTGAAATCCTTGACGAAACGGCGGTAAAATCCTGCAAGACCAAGAAAACTCCTCACCTGTGTGATGGATTGGGAACCGGCCAGCTCTTTATGGCTTCAATTTTTGTCTCATCCACCTCAATTCCCTGTGGAGTAACATCATAGGCAAGAAAAGAGACTCGATCCGTGCAAAAGATGCACTTCTCAAGATTACCAAATAAACGTGCATCGCGTAAAGCATTAAAAATAGCACGTAAGTGATCCATATGTTCATCCAAAGACTTGCTGTAAATCAAGATATCATCAAAGTAAACTACCACAAATCGACCTATGAAAGCTCTTAAAACCTCATCATTAAACGCATGAAAGTACTAGGTGCATTAGTTAAACCAAAAGGCATTACTAACCACTCATACAACCCGAATTTGGTTTTGAAAGCTGTTTTCCATTCATCTCCAAGTTTCATTCTAATTTGATGGTAGCCACTACGCAAGTCAATTTTTGTAAAAATTACAGAGACACACAACTCATCAAGCCTAGGAATAGGGTGACGATATCTAATAGTAATATTATTAATGGCTCTACAATCAACACACATACGCCAAGAACCATCTTTCTTAGGAACCAAAATCACAGGAACAACACAAGGACTAAGGCTTTCACGTACGTACCCATGGTCCCAAAAGCTCTTGGACTTGTCGCTGAATTTCCTTAGTCTCCTCAGGGTTGGTTCGATAAGCAGCACGGTTTGGCAATGTCGCTCCCGGAATCAAATCAATTTGATGCTCTATTCCTCTCATAGGTGGCAGCCCCGGGGGAATCTCAGCTGGAAAAATGTCCTCGTACTCCTGCAAAAGGTTAGTGACAGCAGGAGGTATCTCGCTAACATCATCATCTAGCGAAAACAAAGCTCGTTTGCAAACCAAAGTATAGCAAATATCATCATCAGAAATTTCAGCAAGGTCAACTTTTCTTGCAAGCATAACAGTACCCTTCAATTTAATTCCATGGTCCTTAGAAATAGGTGTCGTCTTATCCTTTTTAGGTGGGTAAATAGAATTAGCAACTTGCTGATTTTCAGATTTAACCTCATGCAAACTAGCAGCTCGTTCTTTATCAGCTTGTACAATTTCAGCCGGGGTCATAGGAACCAAAGTAATTTTCTTTCCTTTATGCACAAAAGTATATGTATTACTTCTTCCATGGTGTATAGCATCATATCAAATTCCCATGGACGACCCAATAACAATGAACAAGCTTCCATAGGTACTACATCGCAATCAACAGAATCAACGTAGGAACCAATGGAAAAGAAACTCTGCAAGTTTGTGTTACCTTCGCTTGTGCAGCATCATTAAACCACTGAATATGGTACGAATGGGGGTGTTGGCGTGTGGTCAAGCCAAGTTTCTTGACCAAATCTAAACTCACCAAATTATTGCAACTACCTCCATCAATGATGACACGTGCTCGCCGATTGTTGATAACGAAGAAAATCTAGAACAGATTATGGCGTTGCAGCTTCTCAGGTTGTTGTACTTGTGTACTGAGCACTCGCTGGACAATGATGCTCTTATAGGCTGCTGTATCCTCGCTACCAAAGACTTCGGAGTCCCCCTGAACAGCCTCTTCTTGATCATCATCTTCAATATCGGAGGTGCTGATGTATCCATCTTCTGTAGCAATGTATGCTCGTTGACTTGGGCATTCCCTCTGCACATGCCCGAATCCATGACATCGGTGGCACTGAATGCCGGAAGTGCGTCCCGTCGAAGCAACCGAGGAGGCACTCTTTGACGTTTCCTGCAAAGAATTTTTACCTGAACCTAAAGGTTTTGAAAAAGGCATTTTTGGAGTCGTTGGAGAAGCTGCTGGCCGCTTGCTCGCTGGTGGGGGCGCCCGAAAGGAGGAAGCCTTGGGAAGCCCCGAAGATGGCGCCGTGCGCGGAGTATATGTAGAGCCACCCTTGCTCTTGCCCTGCAAATCACGCCCCTGCAACTCCTTCTCTGCAAGCATAGCAAACTGAAACAACTGGTTGACAGTGTTAAATTCTATTATTCGTTTTTATTCGGGATTGAGATGCGAAATTCAGGACATAATTGACCTATAAAGAATTTAACACTGTCAACCAGTTGTTTCAGTTTGCTATGCTTGCAGAGAAGGAGTTGCAGGGGCGTGATTTGCAGGGCAAGAGCAAGGGTGGCTCTACATATACTCCGCGCACGGCGCCATCTTCGGGGCTTCCCAAGGCTTCCTCCTTTCGGGCGCCCCCACCAGCGAGCAAGCGGCCAGCAGCTTCTCCAACGACTCCAAAAATGCCTTTTTCAAAACCTTTAGGTTCAGGTAAAAATTCTTTGCAGGAAACGTCAAAGAGTGCCTCCTCGGTTGCTTCGACGGGACGCACTTCCGGCATTCAGTGCCACCGATGTCATGGATTCGGGCATGTGCAGAGGGAATGCCCAAGTCAACGAGCATACATTGCTACAGAAGATGGATACATCAGCACCTCCGATATTGAAGATGATGATCAAGAAGAGGCTGTTCAGGGGGACTCCGAAGTCTTTGGTAGCGAGGATACAGCAGCCTATAAGAGCATCATTGTCCAGCGAGTGCTCAGTACACAAGTACAACAACCTGAGAAGCTGCAACGCCATAATCTGTTCTAGATTTTCTTCGTTATCAACAATCGGCGAGCACGTGTCATCATTGATGGAGGTAGTTGCAATAATTTGGTGAGTTTAGATTTGGTCAAGAAACTTGGCTTGACCACACGCCAACACCCCCATTCGTACCATATTCAGTGGTTTAATGATGTTGCACAAGCGAAGGTAACACAAACTTGCAGAGTTTCTTTTTCCATTGGTTCCTACGTTGATTCTGTTGATTGCGATGTAGTACCTATGGAAGCTTGTTCATTGTTATTGGGTCGTCCATGGGAATTTGATAATGATGCTATACACCATGGAAGAAGTAATACATATACTTTTGTGCATAAAGGAAAGAAAATTACTTTGGTTCCTATGACCCCGGCTGAAATTGTACAAGCTGATAAAGAACGAGCTGCTAGTTTGCATGAGGTTAAATCTGAAAATCAGCAAGTTGCTAATTCTATTTACCCACCTAAAAAGGATAAGACGACACCTATTTCTAAGGACCATGGAATTAAATTGAAGGGTACTGTTATGCTTGCAAGAAAAGTTGACCTTGCTGAAATTTCTGATGATGATATTTGCTATACTTTGGTTTGCAAACGAGCTTTGTTTTCGCTAGATGATGATGTTAGCGAGATACCTCCTGCTGTCACTAACCTTTTGCAGGAGTACGAGGACATTTTTCCAGCTGAGATTCCCCCGGGGCTGCCACCTATGAGAGGAATAGAGCATCAAATTGATTTGATTCCGGGAGCGACATTGCCAAACCGTGCTGCTTATCGAACCAACCCTGAGGAGACTAAGGAAATTCAGCGACAAGTCCAAGAGCTTTTGGACCATGGGTACGTACGTGAAAGCCTTAGTCCTTGTGTTGTTCCTGTGATTTTGGTTCCTAAGAAAGATGGTTCTTGGCGTATGTGTGTTGATTGTAGAGCCATTAATAATATTACTATTAGATATCGTCACCCTATTCCTAGGCTTGATGAGTTGTGTGTCTCTGTAATTTTTACAAAAATTGACTTGCGTAGTGGCTACCATCAAATTAGAATGAAACTTGGAGATGAATGGAAAACAGCTTTCAAAACCAAATTCGGGTTGTATGAGTGGTTAGTAATGCCTTTTGGTTTAACTAATGCACCTAGTACTTTCATGCGTTTAATGATGAGGTTTTAAGAGCTTTCATAGGTCGATTTGTGGTAGTTTACTTTGATGATATCTTGATTTACAGCAAGTCTTTGGATGAACATATGGATCACTTACGTGCTATTTTTAATGCTTTACGCGATGCACGTTTATTTGGTAATCTTGAGAAGTGCATCTTTTGCACGGATCGAGTCTCTTTTCTTGCCTATGATGTTACTCCACAGGGAATTGAGGTGGATGAGACAAAAATTGAAGCCATAAAGAGCTGGCCGGTTCCCCAATCCATCACACAGGTGAGGAGTTTTCTTGGTCTTGCAGGATTTTACCGCCGTTTCGTCAAGGATTTCAGCACCATTGCTGCCCCTCTACATGAGTTGACAAAGAAAGGAGTGGTGTTTCATTGGGGTAAGGCACAAGAGGAGTCCTTCGACGCTTTGAAGGACAAGCTTACACACGCGCCATTGCTACAACTTCCAAACTTTGGTAAGACATTTGAGCTGGAATGTGATGCTAGTGGAGTTGGCATTGGAGGTGTGTTGATGCAAAACGGTAAGCCCATTGCATATTATAGCGAAAAATTGCATGGCCCTGTTTTGAATTACTCTACGTATGATAAGGAATTGTATGCACTTGTACGTTCTTTAGAGACGTGGCGTCATTATTTGTGGTCTAAAGAATTTGTTATCCATTCGGATCATGAATCGCTTAAATATCTTCGTTCGCAAAATAATCTGAATCATAGACATGCTAAGTGGGTTGAATTTATTGAATCTTTTCCTTATGTTATCAAACACAAAAAAGGGAAAGATAATGTGATTGCTGATGCTTTGTTTAGACGATATACTTTGTTGTCCCAACTTGACTGTAGAATTTTTGGACTTGAATCAATAAAAGAACAATATGCGCTTGATCCTGATTTTAAAGATGTGTTGCTGAATTACAAAGAGGGGCATACATGGAACAAGTTTGTGATCAATGATGGCTTTGTGTTTAGAGCTAACCGTCTATGCATTCCAGTTGGTTCCGTTCGTCTTTTACTGTTGCAGGAAGCGCATGGAGGAGGGTTGATGGGACATTTTGGCGCTAAGAAGACAGGTGATGTTTTGGCCACCCATTTCTTTTGGCCAAAGATGCGGAGAGATGTTGAGCGGTTCGTGGCATGCTGCACCACATGTCAAAAAGCTAAGTCTCGCTTGAATCCACACGGTTTGTATATGTCTCTTCCCATTCCTTCTATTCCTTGGGCAGATATTTCAATGGATTTTGTTTTGGGATTGCCGAGGACTAAGAGGGGGAGGGATAGTATTTTTGTGGTGGTGGATCGTTTTTCTAAGATGGCACACTTTATACCATGTCATAAAAGTGATGATGCTGTTCTTATTGCTGACCTCTTTTTCAAAGAGATTGTTCGCTTACATGGTATGCCTTCTACTATTGTTTCAGATCGCGATGCTAAATTTTTGAGTCACTTTTGGCGAACTCTATGGAATAAGTTGGGTACAAAACTGTTGTTTTCTACAACTTGTCGCCCACAAACCGATGGACAAACGGAGGTAGTCAACTGCACCTTGGGCTCTATGTTGCGAGCTATTTTGAAGAAAAATTTGAAGATGTGGGAAGAATGTTTGCCTCATGTGGAGTTTGCTTATAATAGGGCAACACATTCTACCACCAAGGTTAGTCCTTTTCAGGTAGTGTATGGATTCAATCCCCGTGCTCCAATTGATATTTTACCTTTGCCTACTAGTGAGAGAATTCATAAAGATGCTAAGGAACGTGCTGATTTTATTTTGCAAATGCATGAGACAACTAAGCACAATATTGAAACAATGACAGAGAAGTATAGAATTGCTGGTAGTAAAGGTAGACAAGAAGTTAAGTTTGAATCGGGTGATTTAGTTTGGTTGCACTTGAGAAAGGATAGATTTCCAGATTTGAGAAAGTCAAAGTTGATGCCTAGAGCTGATGGTCCATTTAAAATTCTTGAGAAGGTTAATGATAATGCATATAAGCTTGAGTTGCCCCCCGACTTCGGGGTTAGTCCTACATTTAACATTGCAGATTTGAAGCCATACTTGGGAAAAGAAGATGAGCTTGAGTCGATGACGACTCCAATTCAAGAGGGGGAGGATGATGAGGACATCACTCCTTCAGATGCATCCGCTAATCCTCCAACCGTTATGCAAGGTCCAATGACCCGAGCATGAATGCGACAACTCAATTTAGAGGTGAGCTCGTTTCTAAGCGATCCTTTAAATATTCTCGAGAATAGGTTGCTACCTAATGATGTTATCTTGCTTAGGAACTTTGGAGAGGGTCAAGAAGTGCTTTGGGACATTGGAGAAGGCAAAGAGGTGGAGCAAGGGCGTGTAACACAAGCCGGAGGTCCAGTCCAACTCGAGTCCGAGTCTGCCTCGACCTGCAGGACCAGTCTGCACTAAAACGGATGCCCAAGACACATACGGACTCCATTTTCGATGGTTCAACTTGGGTTGAAAAGATAATTTCAGTACCTAACCAGTGGTTTGGATTTGACATCCAAATTCCACCCGAGTCGACGGGAATCATCAAAACAAGACAGAGTCCAGAAACTGTTTTGATGCTGCGTCATCTATTTTGGGTCCAATGGACCGTGTATTGTATGGGAGCCCATTAGGGGCGCGTCTAGGGGCCATGACGACCCTAGCTCCCTATTTAGCCATCGCCGCCGTCGTCGTTACACTTTGGGTTTTGCTTAGATTATTCTGTCAAGAACAGTTTCGTCGTTTGTTCGGTTTGTGAGACCCCAACTCGTGAGATTAATCATTCATCTGCAAATTGGTTGCATTCTTCCTTGTGCTTGCTTGTGTTCTTCGATTCGCGGGCAAGGACTAGCCTTCTTGGCGAGGTCGACCGTGCAACGTCGGTCGATAACTAAAGGAGACGTGGTGCTGCGATTGCGGGATTCAGGACGTGTTGTTCGGAAGCCGGATCGACTTGTGACTCGACTCCACCAAATCGATAGTTACCAGAACCTCTCAGAAGATCGGGAACCCTAGTTCACATCAAGAAGGGTGCTAAGCCTTGCAGCAAGGGTGGACCTACGTTTTAAGAACTTTCCTGAACATGGTGGAATACAGAGATTAGACAAGGCTATCACCACCTGTTGACTAACACAAAGAAACCATGGAGCAAGCCGCAGACACAGGTAAGCGTATAGTCTAAACACCTGTACACACTATATGTTACTACTCTAATCTGAATTCCGATGCTAGTGATTAGAGCACTCAGGTGTGAGAGGTGAACCTTTGAACAATTAAAGTAAACACTTACCAAATCTAGGGATCAATTACCACAAAGAATCCTGAATGATCACCTGAGACAGGATCTCATCCATCGAGGTACACCTTGGGGAAGATGCCGACAGGCTTGGCTCTCCCCCGCATTCTCCTCACTTTCTCCCTATTTTCTAAGCTCTAAGTGGAGTAGGGCTTCACTTATGCTTGGAATGATTGGCTTCTCCTTGGTGTGTAGAGAGTGAGGGAGTACCCCCTATTTATAGTCTTCATAGGTGGGCCCATGAATCTAAGTGAAGTGATTAGGAGCCCTCGGATCAAACTGCCATCCAACACATGGTCCACAGTGATTAGGAGTGTTTTTCCTTGCATGTGTCTGAAGATGAGATAGTTTGGTGGAGTTACGGGTCAGGCGACCCCCCCAACACCAGGGCCCTCCATCTTTCTTTGGTCTCTTGTTCCACTTATAAGTAACACCTCTAGGTAGTGTTGGGTGAAGTTGCGGTGGGCCCTTTGATCCATGTGACAATGATGTGGCTCCACCCAAACCTGTAGATTTCCACTGACCTTGAATCAACGTTCCAGATGTTCTCCAATTATGTTTCTTTGCATCCACTAGGATTGAGGTCCAAGGGTGGCCCCCTAGCCCTAGTTTCACCAAGTGTCCTCCTGTGTTCAAATATTGTCTACTATGTACATGTGGAACCATGTTATATTGTTATTTGTATAAATTATGTCCATGGAATATTATATTCCCTCTATTTATGTGACATTGTTGATAGTTTTGAGCATGAGCATCTACTTTTATACCATAACGACCGTCAATAGCAGGTTGATTATAGATAATGTCCTCTTAGCATATGAGATGACCCACCACATGAGAAACAAGAGGAGCGTAAATCATGGCCTCACGGATTTTAGACTTAATATAAGTATGGCCTATGACAGAGTAGAATGGTCCTTCCTAGAAGGAGCCATGAGGAAATGGGATTTTGTGAGAGGTGAATCAACGTAATCATGTTTTTTGTCATGATTGCTAATTATAAGATGAATGGTGATCTCGCTGAAACTTTAATGCCAAGACGAGGTTTGCGACAAGGGGATCCCCTTTCCCCCTACCTATTCATTGTATGTGCTGAGGGCCTCTTGGCTATGTTGGAAGATGCTGAAAGAGGGTTTAATTGAAGGTGTTAAGATTTGTCATGGGGAATTACGTGTCAATCACCTCTTTTTTGCAGATGAGTATTTGATTTTCATCAAGGCATCTATTCTAGGGGCCTGCCAACTACAACAAATCTTATCCCTATATGAGTGTCTCAGGGCAAATGATTAATAAGGACAAGACTACTGCCATATTTAGCAAAAATACCCCAACAAATGTGAAGGAGCAAATGATGAAAGTCTTGGGATCACCCAGGCTACATGGAATGAAAAAAAAAATATTTGGGGCTGCCTGTTCATATTGGAAAATCAAAGAAATCAGCCTTTGCATACGTCATATAGAGAGTTTGGGCTCGGATCCAAGAATGGCAGGAAAAGGTGCTATCTAAGGCAGGGAAGGAAATTCTTATCAAAGCTGTAGCACAAACCATTGCTACCTTTGCAATGTCATTCTTTGATCTAACAAAAAGCCTATATTATGAACTAAGCTCAATGATTGGGAGGTGTAGTTGGCGGAGTCAGCAAGACAAAACTAATAAAATCCACCGGATTGGATGGCAGAAAATGACGAGAACTAAGTCCCTGGGTGGGTAGGCTTTGGAGACCTTGATGCTTTATGCTTTCAACATGGTCATGCTAGACAGGCAAGGGAAACGTATTCTGACACAAACTGACACATTGTGCTCTCAAGTATTAAGACACAAACTGACACATTGTGCTCTCAAGTAAGCTAAATACTTTCCTCGAGTAGCATTCTTCATACATATCCAAAATCTACATGCAGCGACAAATATATGGTTACGCTGAGACAGATGTACAACCCGTGTGGATTCAAGCGAGACTTAGCTTTTTGACATGTGGTGCAGCATGCCACGAACCGCTCAACATCTCTCCGCATCTTTGGCCAAAAGAAATGGGTGGCCAAAACATCACCTGTCTTCTTAGCGCCAAAATGTCCCATCAACCCTCCTCCATGCGCTTCCTGCAACAGTAAAAGACGAACGGAACCAACTGGAATGCATAGACGGTTAGCTCTAAACACAAAGCCATCATTGATCACAAACTTGTTCCATGTATGCCCCTCTTTGTAATTCAGCAACACATCTTTAAAATCAGGATCAAGCGCATATTGTTCTTTTATTGATTCAAGTCCAAAAATTCTACAGTCAAGTTGGGACAACAAAGTATATCGTCTAAACAAAGCATCAGCAATCACATTATCTTTCCCTTTTTTGTGTTTGATAACATAAGGAAAAGATTCAATAAATTCAACCCACTTAGCATGTCTATGATTCAGATTATTTTGCGAACGAAGATATTTAAGCGATTCATGATCCGAATGGATAACAAATTCTTTAGACCACAAATAATGACGCCACGTCTCTAAAGAACGTACAAGTGCATACAATTCCTTATCATACGTAGAGTAATTCAAAACAGGGCCATGCAATTTTTCGCTATAATATGCAATGGGCTTACCGTTTTGCATCAACACACCTCCAATGCCAACTCCACTAGCATCACATTCCAGCTCAAATGTCTTACCAAAGTTTGGAAGTTGTAGCAATGGCGCGTGTGTAAGCTTGTCCTTCAAAGCGTCGAAGGACTCCTCTTGTGCCTTACCCCAATGAAACACCACTCCTTTCTTTGTCAACTCATGTAGAGGGGCAGCAATGGTGCTGAAATCCTTGACGAAACGGCGGTAAAATCCTGCAAGACCAAGAAAACTCCTCACCTGTGTGATGGATTGGGGAACCGGCCAGCTCTTTATGGCTTCAATTTTTGTCTCATCCACCTCAATTCCCTGTGGAGTAACATCATAGGCAAGAAAAGAGACTCGATCCGTGCAAAAGATGCACTTCTCAAGATTACCAAATAAACGTGCATCGCGTAAAGCATTAAAAATAGCACGTAAGTGATCCATATGTTCATCCAAAGACTTGCTGTAAATCAAGATATCATCAAAGTAAACTACCACAAATCG
>JAHUYU010000068.1:0-16260 GCA_030439765.1 Tripidium arundinaceum | reverse complement strand
GGTACATCTACATTGTGACTTTTGATTTCCCATGCTTAAGAAATCCGCAATACTAATTGTGTGGATCGATCTTACTGTAACAACCTAGGTTTTTGTGCAACCAAAAATACGAGCTTTTTAAAATTTTTCCTGCAATGAGTGAAGCATGTAGTCACTAGGTCAAACCTAAGTCAAACTTTTCCCCTTCCTGACCTAACTCCAAAATAACAACTTCAAAATCATTTCTGCAACAAGTCACTTCTATGAAGTTGACCAAGTCAACAACATGACAAGAGGTATTTTCATAAATAAAATGTTTTCGAATAAAATAAAACTTGAGTGAATTCAAGCTCCGCTCGAATTCAACCTACCACCCCCATACACGGTTTCAATTTATATCTAAAACAAAAACCCTAACTCTACTCCCTCTCCTCCCTTCAAAGAGACTTACCAATAATCTTGTGCACCCATGAGTTGGTTTTTGTTGGGAGTTTAGTGTTTGAATGTAAGTTTAGTTAGCTAGTTGCTTGGACTAAAATCCCCTAGAACAAAATAGGAAAAGCGCTCCTCCCTTGCAGCCCAAACCGTCACCTATGCTTGGCCCACGCGCCCCCCTTCAGCTGGCGCAGCCTGCCCTCTCCAAAGCACCCGTCGCGGGCCCAGCCCAAGCTCGCTCGGGCCTCAGCCATGCCCAGCTCCCGCAGGCCCAGCTGCCACCCACGTGACACAGCGGCCTAGCTGGCTCCCTCCTCTCGCCCAGCCCAGCTCCCTCGCAGGCCCAACTCACGGGCCCGCGGCCTAGCTGGCCCAAGCCGCCCGCCGCACCAGCGCCCAAACCCTAGAGCCGCACGGACGCGCCCTCCAGGAGCCACCGCCGTCGCCACCTGCTGTCCCATCCCCGCCTCGGCGTCCGTACCCAGCGCCGCGGGATGCGTGCCGCGTGTCTCCTCATGGGCATGGACGTCCAGGAGCAAGCCGACACCCCCAACTCTAGTCGGTCGCTGCTATTTAAGGCCGCAGTCACCGCCCACTCTGCGCCTCCCCTGTACCCGCCTCCACCTTCGTCTTCCCTTCCTCCTCGCCGTTCCCAGCGTCATGACAGCAGGAGCCGTGCCGAGCAACCCCACAGCCTCGCCAGCCAGCCACCGTCGCGCCGAGCAGGCCACTGGCCAGCCAAGGACGCCACGGCCGCGCTCCGACGGTCACCTGCGGGCCGAAGCCACGTCCCACCGACCGCTGCGCCGTCTGCTAAGGACCACCGACCCCGTCTTCGCGAAGCCCCAGGCCATGCCCTTGATGCCCGTCTCGATGGCACCGACCACCCCCTGCCTCCTTTCTATGACCAGCAGGAGTTGCATCCAGCCACGGCCACACCGGGCGACCGTGGCATGGTCTGCTGCTGCCCCAACTGCATCGATGCACCCTGGCTTCGCCCTGCCATCGTCCTCGCCGACACACTCCGACCCCGAGCTGCTCGTCGCTAGTTCACTGCTGCACGCTAAGCCGGAGCCCGAGCTCCACCGCCTCCCTGAGCTTGCACCGTGCCTCCTACACCCCAAAGCCGGTGCCCTTGAGCCTTGTCTTCACCAGATCTGCGCCAAGGCAACCACAGCTCATCGCTGCCACACCAGGGACACAGCAGCCGGCCATAGCCACTACTAACCGGCCGTAGCCACTTCTGGTTGGCTGCAGCCCCCTTCTGACCTGCCGCAGCTGGCCGGAGAAGGCCACCGCAGGCCCTGACCTTCCACAGCCGGCCACGGATGCCCCAACGAGCCTCAACCTCGCCGTAGTCTTCTTCGCGACATGGGTAAGCCCCCTCCCTAGCCAAGTTCCTTCCTTTGGACTGCTCGATGACCTTTGACTATTCCCCACTATTGACGGTTACTAACGACATATTTTATACCGTCAACTTGTATGAAAAATGGAGAAAAATACATGTTTTACATGCATATGTCTTTGATATTCACCTAGTTCCACATGTATTGGAAGATTTCTGTTTTGCAGGACATAAGTGTGGAATTAGTGTAAAACTCAGGAAAATGCGCAATCAACAAGGCGTATTTGCGCAGTCCAAGTTGAAGCATGTAAAGAAGGTCAAATCCACGACGCGAATCAGGCCCAATAACCAACATAAAAGTGATCCAGACCCATCAGAAAGCCCACCAGACAAAGTCGGTGGCGAAAGGCGGTTCCCAGGGAGCGGTCGACCCCCTGGTGCGGCCGACCCCCTGGTGGCGCCTCTCGGGCCCATCTTTCGCATGTCGATTCCTATGGCGGTGCTAAAGGCGGTTCCATGGGTTACTAAGAATATTCGTCCACGAACCGACCCTCTAGGCCTTATATAAGCAGCCATGTTCTCCTCAGAAGTTTCAAGTTTCAATACAAGTTTCAATACAAGTTTCAATAGAAGTTACATCCAGGCAATACAACTCCAGAGCTCTCTAGTTTTAGTTTATCCTTTTAGTTCTAGTTTAGATCTAGAGCAGAGCTTCAAGTTGTAAAGAGGAGAAGAACATCTTGGTTGTTCTTGGTATGAATAAATTCAGTTCTAGTTCCATCTTGTTCTTGTTCTCTACTTATATTTATAGTATTGTTCTTGAATTAGAGCTAAGTTCTTCATTCATGTTCTTCGTATTAGAACTAGTTCTTAGTTCAAGTATGTTGATCATGATGATTAGAGCTTTGATCTTAACTAAACATATAATTAGTGTAGTCATGTTTAGACTAATGTCTGGATGGTGGTTTATCAAGTCTTCGGGCTCGCATATGTTCTCGACCTGGGGGGACATATGTGGTTTTCATGTATGCAAGTATGGTACTTGGATACAAGGGAACGGGTAATTGCAGTTCGTACTCCACGGTAGTGGGGTAGGCGGCAAGTGGTGACAGCCCTGTCCGTCCCTCGTATTCCCCCACGTTCGGGTATGGTGTAGGAGTCTAAAGCGATGCGGGGAGCTGGCAGACCAGACCTTAGGCATTCTCCCGATCCATCTAGATGTTAATCTAACCATGTTTTTTTAATTGTATGATTTGCTAGAATTCTTGACAATAACTGTAATAGATTGTTCTAGTTAGGATATTTTTTTATTCTTTATTCTTTTATTCAATTATCTTTCTTTAACCCCCGATAGAGATGCTCATATAAGCCTGTGAAACTTCGTTATCTTTAATTTATCAATATTGAAACTTCACTATCCCCAATTTATCACTGTTTCATTTACCCCTGATGAACAATTGATTATTATGCTATATTATTAACATTGAGCTATTCAATATCCATGATTAGCTATTGCCTTCCCATGGGAAAATATAAATAACGATACCTGGAATACTCTAGGTGAAATGCTATAATGATAGATCTGTGCGCTTGCGGATTGAGCCTGAACTATCAATGTATTTGTTAACATTATTATCTATGAATGGTTGAAATGCTACATTCATAGTGATGATGCTAATAAATATCAATAAGTATTTCTTGCGCCGTTACCTAGGATGGGTCATTTATCTATCTTGGTAATGACGTTAAGAAATGCCAACAAGCATTTCTGACGCCGTTGCCGGGGAAGGCTAGATTAATCATGGATAAGTTCAATGGTAATAATAAAGTATAGTAATTATTGCTCGTTCAGGTTAACTTTTATGTTTTCTCCATGTTGTGGATGAAAACAGGGATAGTTTATGAGTGGAAGTGGAGTTGGATTTCAGCTGCCTCCAAACTTCATTGACGATCCTGAGGCAATTTTGAGGAAAGGAAGAACCAACATTCTACATTCTCCATCTACCTCCAGAACCAAGCCACATTCCACTGCACCACCTGAACCTATGGCTAACAAGGCGTTGCGCGAGTTTTCTGTGCCAGCCATTGCCAATGTACCAACAGGGCCCATTGTCAATGTTTGTGACAGAAATTTCGAGCTTCGTACTTGTCTTATTACAATGGTGCAAGCAAACCAATTCACTGGTTTACCAAGTGAGGATGCTAGTGCACACTTACAGCAGTTCCTGGAACTTTGTGACACCATAGTCATAAAGGATGTTGCGCCGGACACGATCAAGATCCGTTTGTTTCCCTTTTCCCTCGCGGGAAGAGCGAAGCAGTGGTTCTACAAGGACTCAACTGTCGTTGATTCATGGACTAAATGTGCAGCAGCATTCCTAGCAAAGTATTTCCCGCTCTCCAAAACCAATGCTTTGAGGGGAAGAATATCAAATTTCCAGCAAAATCAAGAAGAAACAATTCCTGAGCCATGGGAACGACTTCAAGATTATATCCTTGCCTGTCCTCATCATGGATTGAGAATTGGCTGATTCTACAAAACTTCTATGATGGGCTCACACCAATGTCTAAAGGCCATCTTGATGCAGCTGCTGGAGGCGCATTTCTCTCCCTTACCATCAATGTCACCACGTCATTGATAGATAAAATGGTTACTAATCAAGGATGGAAGGACGAGAGAAATCAAAATAGAAGAGGCATGCACACTGTTAAGGAAGTTGACATGCTAGAAGCCAAATGGATCTTCTCATCAAACGTCTTGATGAACGAGCTCAAGAGAAGGAATCCATCAGAAGTATCGCCCAAGCCATGGAATCACAAATGACTTGTGAATTCTGTGGGAATGTTGACCATTCAGGGAATAACTGCCCTGAGAACCAGGAAAACGTCTCCTTCATCAACAACAGGTTCCGCCAACAAGGTAATAATGGGTGGAATAATCAACGTCAAGGTAATTCGAATCCCAACTCCAATTATAATTCGAATCAACCTTCGTCTAAAGAACTTATATTAGGACAAGTTAAAATTAATGAAAATTTAAATAAGAAACTTGCTTTCCATGATAAGATGTTAGAAACAATCAATGCTAATATGGAAAGTTTATCTTCCGCTATAAAAGAACAATTAAATTTTAATAAAATTATTGAAAGTAATTTAGCAACCCTAGCCGCTGCTATTCCTGTCGATCAATCAGGGAAAATTCCGGAGCAACCCGTGAATTCCCTGGAAAGTTTTAATGCAAGGAATTGAATAGTAAGAAGTCGAGAACCTTCCTCCCACATAGGATCAATATTCTCCCAACCGACAACTTTCCAAATGGAAGTAAATTCAGAATCCATACCTATGATGGAGAGAAGACCGGGATCATACAAGGGTGTATGAACGAACTCATAGTTCTTGATGATATTATATGCTTGCATCTCCCTTTCTCCTTCCAAGTCGAGGTGTGGTGTGTCGGCTTCCTCCATTGTTGATTCTTGTTGGACTTGTGGAATCGTCGTTTCTTCCTCTTGCATGGGGTTTTCTTCATGCTCGGAGATGTGGGCACTTGAACTTCCATGGGAGCGGCTTGAGCTCGATCCCGTCATCTTCTTGAATGCTCCGACCATCTTTCTTCCGAACCTACCCATGATCAAAAACAAGAACACGAAGAACACGAAGAACTAGTTCTAGGGAGGGGTTAGAACTTGATGAACACCCCTAGAACTTGTTCTTGAACTAGAACACAAGCTTTATGCTGAGGCAACTTGATCTAAACTTGTGGAAAAACTAGAGAATATGAATGAGCAAGAGAGCAAATGAGAGGAGGATGAAAATGTGGTGAATAAAGGTGTGTATACCTCCATCCCGGCCTCTGCTATTTATAGAGAGCAATAACCGACGTAGCAGGGCTGGACACAACGGCTAGGAGCGTCAGGAGGCGGTTGGAGGCGAGAGACGTTGAGAGGGGGTCGGCCGACCCCAGGGTGCGGCCGCACCAGGGGTGGGTCCCCTCTGGCTCAAATTTTTCTGGTGCCTTCCAACGGCTCTTTGCAGCTCATGACCGTTGGTGATTCGAACGTTGGTGATCTTTTGCTTGCTCAGATAAAAATTTTCCACAAATTTGCATATATTTTGAATTTTTATGAAAATTTTCAAATTGAAAAATGAAAACAGAAAAATCTAAGAATTCTAAAACTAATTTTTAGAAAGTTTTTCATGTGTTTTGAAAATTTTATTTTATTTTATAATAACACATTAATTTAATTAAATTATTATTAAAGCAAAAATAAATAAATGATAACTACCATTTTACCTTTGGCGAAGGACTCACCATTTTTCGTCTGGTGGGTAAGACGTATCTTCCGTCAATTCCTTGCATTAAAACTTTCCAGGGAATTCACGGGTTGCTCCGGAATTTTCCCTGATTGATCGACAGGAATAGCAGCGGCTAGGGTTGCTAAATTACTTTCAATAATTTTATTAAAATTTAATTGTTCTTTTATAGCGGAAGATAAACTTTCCATATTAGCATTGATTGTTTCTAACATCTTATCATGGAAAGCAAGTTTCTTATTTAAATTTTCATTAATTTTAACTTGTCCTAATATAAGTTCTTTAGACGAAGGTTGATTCGAATTATAATTGGAGTTGGGATTCGAATTACCTTGACGTTGATTATTCCACCCATTATTACCTTGTTGGCGGAACCTGTTGTTGATGAAGGAGACGTTTTCCTGGTTCTCAGGGCAGTTATTCCCTGAATGGTCAACATTCCCACAGAATTCACAAGTCATTTGTGATTCCATGGCTTGGGCGATACTTCTGATGGATTCCTTCTCTTGAGCTCGTTCATCAAGACGTTTGATGAGAAGATCCATTTTGGCTTCTAGCATGTCAACTTCCTTAACAGTGTGCATGCCCTCTTCTATTTTGATTTCTCTCGTCCTTCCATCCTTGATTAGTAACCATTTTATCTATCAATGACGTGGTGACATTGATGGTAAGGGAGAGAAATGCGCCTCCAGCAGCTGCATCAAGATGGCCTTTAGACATTGGTGTGAGCCCATCATAGAAGTTTTGTAGAATCAGCCAATTCTCAATCCCATGATGAGGACAGGCAAGGATATAATCTTGAAGTCGTTCCCATGGCTCAGGAATTGTTTCTTCTTGATTTTGCTGGAAATTTGATATTCTTCCCCTCAAAGCATTGGTTTTGGAGAGCGGGAAATACTTTGCTAGGAATGCTGCTGCACATTTAGTCCATGAATCAACGACAGTTGAGTCCTTGTAGAACCACTGCTTCGCTCTTCCCGCGAGGGAAAAGGGAAACAAACGGATCTTGATCGTGTCCGGCGCAACATCCTTTATGACTATGGTGTCACAAAGTTCCAGGAACTGCTGTAAGTGTGCACTAGCATCCTCACTTGGTAAACCAGTGAATTGGTTTGCTTGCACCATTGTAATAAGACAAGTACGAAGCTCGAAATTTCTGTCACAAACATTGACAATGGGCCCTGTTGGTACATTGGCAATGGCTGGCACAGAAAACTCGCGCAACGCCTTGTTAGCCATAGGTTCAGGTGGTGCAGTGGAATGTGGCTTGGTTCTGGAGGTAGATGGAGAATGTAGAATGTTGGTTCTTCCTTTCCTCAAAATTGCCTCAGGATCGTCAATGAAGTTTGGAGGCAGCTGAAATCCAACTCCACTTCCACTCATAAACTATCCCTGTTTTCATCCACAACATGGAGAAAACATAAAAGTTAACCTGAACGAGCAATAATTACTATACTTTATTATTACCATTGAACTTATCCATGATTAATCTAGCCTTCCCCGGCAACGGCGTCAGAAATGCTTGTTGGCATTTCTTAACGTCATTACCAAGATAGATAAATGACCCATCCTAGGTAACGGCGCAAGAAATACTTATTGATATTTATTAGCATCATCACTATGAATGTAGCATTTCAACCATTCATAGATAATAATGTTAACAAATACATTGATAGTTCAGGCTCAATCCGCAAGCGCACAGATCTATCATTATAGCATTTCACCTAGAGTATTCCAGGTATCGTTATTTATATTTTCCCATGGGAAGGCAATAGCTAATCATGGATATTGAATAGCTCAATGTTAATAATATAGCATAATAATCAATTGTTCATCAGGGGTAAATGAAACAGTGATAAATTGGGGATAGTGAAGTTTCAATATTGATAAATTAAAGATAACGAAGTTTCACAGGCTTATATGAGCATCTCTATCGGGGGTTAAAGAAAGATAATTGAATAAAAGAATAAAGAATAAAAAAATATCCTAACTAGAACAATCTATTACAGTTATTGTCAAGAATTCTAGCAAATCATACAATTAAAAAAACATGGTTAGATTAACATCTAGATGGATCGGGAGAATGCCTAAGGTCTGGTCTGCCAGCTCCCCGCATCGCTTTAGACTCCTACACCATACCCGAACGTGGGGGAATACGAGGGACGGACAGGGCTGTCACCACTTGCCGCCTACCCCACTACCGTGGAGTACGAACTGCAATTACCCGTTCCCTTGTATCCAAGTACCATACTTGCATACATGAAAACCACATATGTCCCCCCAGGTCGAGAACATATGCGAGCCCGAAGACTTGATAAACCACCATCCAGACATTAGTCTAAACATGACTACACTAATTATATGTTTAGTTAAGATCAAAGCTCTAATCATCATGATCAACATACTTGAACTAAGAACTAGTTCTAATACGAAGAACATGAATGAAGAACTTAGCTCTAATTCAAGAACAATACTATAAATATAAGTAGAGAACAAGAACAAGATGGAACTAGAACTGAATTTATTCATACCAAGAACAACCAAGATGTTCTTCTCCTCTTTACAACTTGAAGCTCTGCTCTAGATCTAAACTAGAACTAAAAGGATAAACTAAAACTAGAGAGCTCTGGAGTTGTATTGCCTGGATGTAACTTCTATTGAAACTTGTATTGAAACTTGTATTGAAACTTGAAACTTCTGAGGAGAACATGGCTGCTTATATAAGGCCTAGAGGTCGGTTCGTGGACGAATATTCTTAGTAACCCATGGAACCGCCTTTAGCACCGCCATAGGAATCGACATGCGAAAGATGGGCCCGAGAGGCGCCACCAGGGGGTCGGCCGCACCAGGGGGTCGACCGCTCCCTGGGAACCGCCTTTCGCCACCGACTTTGTCTGGTGGGCTTTCTGATGGGTCTGGATCACTTTTATGTTGGTTATTGGGCCTGATTCGCGTCGTGGATTTGACCTTCTTTACATGCTTCAACTTGGACTGCGCAAATACGCCTTGTTGATTGCGCATTTTCCTGAGTTTTACACTAATTCCACACTTATGTCCTGCAAAACAGAAATCTTCCAATACATGTGGAACTAGGTGAATATCAAAGACATATGCATGTAAAACATGTATTTTTCTCCATTTTTCATACAAGTTGACGGTATAAAATATGTCGTTAGTAACCGTCAATAGTGGGGAATAGTCAAAGGTCATCGAGCAGTCCAAAGGAAGGAACTTGGCTAGGGAGGGGCTTACCCATGTCGCGAAGAAGACTACGGCGAGGTTGAGGCTCGTTGGGGCATCCGTGGCCGGCTGTGGAAGGTCAGGGCCTGCGGTGGCCTTCTCGGCCAGCTGCGGCAGGTCAGAAGGGGGCTGCAGCCAACCAGAAGTGGCTACGGCCGGTTAGTAGTGGCTATGGCCGGCTGCTGTGTCCCTGGTGTGGCAGCGATGAGCTGTGGTTGCCTTGGCGCAGATCTGGTGAAGACAAGGCTCAAGGCACCGGCTTTGGGGTGTAGGAGGCACGGTGCAAGCTCAGGGAGGCGGTGGAGCTCGGGCTCCGGCTTAGCGTGCAGCAGTGAACTAGCGACGAGCAGCTCGGGGTCGGAGTGTGTCGGCGAGGACGATGGCAGGGCGAAGCCAGGGTGCATCGATGCAGTTGGGGCAGCAGCAGACCATGCCACGGTCGCCCGGTGTGGCCGTGGCTGGATGCAACTCCTGCTGGTCATAGAAAGGAGGCAGGGGGTGGTCGGTGCCATCGAGACGGGCATCAAGGGCATGGCCTGGGGCTTCGCGAAGACGGGGTCGGTGGTCCTTAGCAGACGGCGCAGCGGTCGGTGGGACGTGGCTTCGGCCCGCAGGTGACCGTCGGAGCGCGGCCGTGGCGTCCTTGGCTGGCCAGTGGCCTGCTCGGCGCGACGGTGGCTGGCTGGCGAGGCTGTGGGGTTGCTCGGCACGGCTCCTGCTGTCATGACGCTGGGAACGGCGAGGAGGAAGGGAAGACGAAGGTGGAGGCGGGTACAGGGGAGGCGCAGAGTGGGCGGTGACTGCGGCCTTAAATAGCAGCGACCGACTAGAGTTGGGGGTGTCGGCTTGCTCCTGGACGTCCATGCCCATGAGGAGACACGCGGCACGCATCCCGCGGCGCTGGGTACGGACGCCGAGGCGGGGATGGGACAGCAGGTGGCGACGGCGGTGGCTCCTGGAGGGCGCGTCCGTGCGGCTCTAGGGTTTGGGCGCTGGTGCGGCGGCGGCTTGGGCCAGCTAGGCCGCGGGCCCGTGAGTTGGGCCTGCGAGGGAGCTGGGCTGGGCGAGAGGAGGGAGCCAGCTAGGCCGCTGTGTCACGTGGGTGGCAGCTGGGCCTGCGGGAGCTGGGCATGGCTGAGGCCCGAGCGAGCTTGGGCTGGGCCCGCGACGGGTGCTTTGGAGAGGGCAGGCTGCGCCAGCTGAAGGGGGGCGCGTGGGCCAAGCATAGGTGACGGTTTGGGCTGCAAGGGAGGAGCGCTTTTCCTATTTTGTTCTAGGGGATTTTAGTCCAAGCAACTAGCTAACTAAACTTACATTCAAACACTAAACTCCCAACAAAAACCAACTCATGGGTGCACAAGATTATTGGTAAGTCTCTTTGAAGGGAGGAGAGGGAGTAGAGTTAGGGTTTTTGTTTTAGATATAAATTGAAACCGTGTATGGGGGTGGTAGGTTGAATTCGAGCGGAGCTTGAATTCACTCAAGTTTTATTTTATTCGAAAACATTTTATTTATGAAAATACCTCTTGTCATGTTGTTGACTTGGTCAACTTCATAGAAGTGACTTGTTGCAGAAATGATTTTGAAGTTGTTATTTTGGAGTTAGGTCAGGAAGGGGAAAAGTTTGACTTAGGTTTGACCTAGTGACTACATGCTTCACTCATTGCAGGAAAAATTTTAAAAAGCTCGTATTTTTGGTTGCACAAAAACCTAGGTTGTTACAGTAAGATCGATCCACACAATTAGTATTGCGGATTTCTTAAGCATGGGAAATCAAAAGTCACAATGTAGATGTACCATTTTGTTATTGCACAATTATAGTATTTCTTAAGTATCGGAGTTGTACTTTTTTTTTGGGAAAAGATGGCATACTTGTTGCATCAAAGAAAACAAGGTACCTAGCTGAAGCGTGGAAGGAAATTAACTCCAGTAAGCTGTTACACAAAAAAAACAAAAGGAAACACAACTTGCAAACAATAGGCTCACGGGGGACTAATGAGATGTCTAACAAAAGCTTTATGCTAGGTTTCGTCTATATATGCTTATGATTCCAAATATTCCTATATGTATAAGGGGTACACAATTAAAATTTACTCCTCCGTTCCAGATTATAAGACATTTTGTTTTTTCTAGGTACATAACTTTTTGCTATGCACTTAGATATACACTATGTCTAGATACATAATAAAAATTAATGTATATAGAAATGCTAAAATGTCTTATAATTTAGAACAAAGGGAGTATTATTTATGTCTCCCCACTGTATGCTCTTTCTTGCTTCTTGCCATATTGTCGCCAGCTGCAAACATTGATAATTCCTTGAAGGTACAAGGCACCAATCATAGACCTGCTAATTGGAAGCTCGTCGGTCCGATAAGTCCGACCAGGCCCGGCCTGACAAAATTCGCTCAGGCCTAGCCCGACAGTTGCCTAGCCTGGAACAGACCTCATTTCCCAGCTCAAAAAAATGCATGCTTGGCTTGGCCCATTAACAATCTTATACGAGAGAGCTCGCGCTTCAAAGTTAGATTAGTACTAGTATTAGGCTTTGATTTTCCAAAGTTAGATTAGTACTAGTATTAGGCTTTGATTTTCCACCGGGCTTTTTGAAGCCCAGCCTGGTCTAGTATTTGAACAAAGTATAGCACCAAGCATGCATATCATCTTGGAACCCTCAGTGAGAATTGTTTTTTGCAAAACTGCAGCCAGCAATGCACTATACTATAAAAACACATGTCCTAGTCGTAAAATTAGAACCAACACGAATAAGGTATTCGTGCTAATATATATGAAACAAGAGCTGACAACAATAATCCCTCCAAGTGCCATCTACTGTCATGGATGCGTTGGTGAGTATCCATGGCGTGACTTGTTACAAATCGGCATGGCTACTAATAGGCAGCGGCGGAGCCGGAAAAAAAATTAGCTGGGGCAAACTCTAGGAACACAAAGAAGAACGCACACAGCAAATTACTTTACAAATGGCGAAATTGCAAATAATTCAATTGAACAATGACAATTAACAGACACAGGTTACATGTTGTACCATCACCATCTGTTTTGGTTGTGTTTTCTTTTGAGTACTCTTTTCTTTTCAATGTCACTGGCACCACTAGCTTGCCCTTGGACCTTGCTCTCTGCCATTGCCAACTCATGCGCACCTGCCAGAGCAAAAACTGCCAGACTCTATGCCACTGCCATGGCTGTGTTCTGGCAACAGGAGGGTTGTACCCTCTTCTACTTTCATTAGGTGCCGCACCATTGTCAGCTGCCGAGCCACCAACACAAGACTCTGAGCTCTTGTTGACAACAAAAAAAATGTCCATGTTGTGAAGTAGTCAAAATATAGAATGGACTTCACATTGCATTCCACTCGTCGAGATGGTAAAAAAAACATATATGGAACGCCCAATTTAGAGTCCGGATGAAGAAATTACCCTCGGGAAGGTGCTCCAACATTGGAAGTTCCGACCAATGTCGGAAGTTCCGAGTCAGAAGTTTCGACAGACCTCCGGGCTTCCGACAGACCTAAAAAAACATGCTGGATTCACCAGGTTCATCCCACGTTGGAAGTTTCGAGGCCGACGGACGTCAAAACTTCCGACAAACCTAAAAAAGCACCCTGTTCGGATCTAGCCTTTTAGATTCCGATCCGAACTGATGCTCCAGATTTGTGGGAAACTTGAAAATTACGTCTTGGAATGGTTTCCTACTGGGATAAGACCACCCCCTCTATATATATTGGAGGATCATGGTCGATTTGAGTGATCCAAAACCCAATCGTCAAAAAACACATCTACTACTACTACTTTTACCCTCTCTATCCCATCTATTACTTCTCCTCGTTCTTCATTGCAGCAGCTCTAACCTACGCCCTCTCTTCCATCATCTTGCAAATCTCCTTAGGAAGTTGATCGGTCAAAGGTTTTTTTCGTCGGCCATCTTAGTAGATCTATCTTGCTTTCGTCCCCAGCGGAATCACCAAAATGTGTGTCGACGTGAATTACGGTCAGCATACCGGTAAGGAGTTGAGCTAGATCGCTCGGAATAGGCAGGCCAAAGATTAGCCTAGCTGACTTTTAGGTCGATCGTTGCCTACACATGTTTGCAGACGAACACTTCATCTGGTGCCTCCAGCGATGAGCGCGATATGCAAGACATGTCGCTGGTGGAGCCTCGACGGGAGCACAATAGCAAGACATGCCGATGTGGTCCCTTGAAACCCAAAATCCCACATGCCCGGGAGGGACCCATCAGGGCATGCAGTAGCTATAGGTTGCCCTAGCCGTCCTGGCCCTCTAGAGCTTCGTCGTTGTTGATCCACCGGCCATGCAGCAGCAATGAAGAACGAGGAGAAGTAATAGATGGGATAGAGAGGGTAAAAGTAGTAGTAGTAGATGTGTTTTTTGACGATTGGGTTTTGGATCACTCAAATCGACCATGATCCTCCAATATATATAGAGGGGGTGGTCTTATCCCAGTAGGAAACCATTCCAAGACGTAATTTTCAAGTTTCCCACAAATCTGGAGCATCAGTTCGGATCGGAATCTAAAAGGCTAGATCCGAACAGGGTGCTTTTTTAGGTTTGTCGGAAGTTTTGACGTCCGTCGGCCTCGAAACTTCCAACGTGGGATGAACCTGGTGAATCCAGCATGTTTTTTTAGGTCTGTCGGAAGCCCGGAGGTCTGTCGAAACTTCTGACTCGGAACTTCCGACATTGGTCGGAACTTCCAATGTTGGAGCACCTTCCCGAGGGTAATTTCTTCATCCGGACTCTAAATTGGGCGTTCCATATATGTTTTTTTTACCATCTCGACGAGTGGAATGCAATGTGAAGTCCATTCTATATTTTGACTACTTCACAACATGGACATTTTTTTTGTTGTCAACAAGAGCTCAGAGTCTTGTGTTGGTGGCTCGGCAGCTGACAATGGTGCGGCACCTAATGAAAGTAGAAGAGGGTACAACCCTCCTGTTGCCAGAACACAGCCATGGCAGTGGCATAGAGTCTGGCAGTTTTTGCTCTGGCAGGTGCGCATGAGTTGGCAATGGCAGAGAGCAAGGTCCAAGGGCAAGCTAGTGGTGCCAGTGACATTGAAAAGAAAAGAGTACTCAAAAGAAAACAACCAAAACAGATGGTGATGGTACAACATGTAACCTGTGTCTGTTAATTGTCATTGTTCAATTGAATTATTTGCAATTTCGCCATTTGTAAAGTAATTTGCTGTGTGCGTTCTTCTTTGTGTTCCTAGAGTTTGCCCCAGCTAATTTTTTTTCCGGCTCCGCCGCTGCCTATTAGTAGCCATGCCGATTTGTAACAAGTCACGCCATGGATACTCACCAACGCATCCATGACAGTAGATGGCACTTGGAGGGATTATTGTTGTCAGCTCTTGTTTCATATATATTAGCACGAATACCTTATTCGTGTTGGTTCTAATTTTACGACTAGGACATGTGTTTTTATAGTATAGTGCATTGCTGGCTGCAGTTTTGCAAAAAACAATTCTCACTGAGGGTTCCAAGATGATATGCATGCTTGGTGCTATACTTTGTTCAAATACTAGACCAGGCTGGGCTTCAAAAAGCCCGGTGGAAAATCAAAGCCTAATACTAGTACTAATCTAACTTTGGAAAATCAAAGCCTAATACTAGTACTAATCTAACTTTGAAGCGCGAGCTCTCTCGTATAAGATTGTTAATGGGCCAAGCCAAGCATGCATTTTTTTGAGCTGGGAAATGAGGTCTGTTCCAGGCTAGGCAACTGTCGGGCTAGGCCTGAGCGAATTTTGTCAGGCCGGGCCTGGTCGGACTTATCGGACCGACGAGCTTCCAATTAGCAGGTCTATGATTGGTGCCTTGTACCTTCAAGGAATTATCAATGTTTGCAGCTGGCGACAATATGGCAAGAAGCAAGAAAGAGCATACAGTGGGGAGACATAAATAATACTCCCTTTGTTCTAAATTATAAGACATTTTAGCATTTCTATATACATTAATTTTTATTATGTATCTAGACATAGTGTATATCTAAGTGCATAGCAAAAAGTTATGTACCTAGAAAAAACAAAATGTCTTATAATCTGGAACGGAGGAGTAAATTTTAATTGTGTACCCCTTATACATATAGGAATATTTGGAATCATAAGCATATATAGACGAAACCTAGCATAAAGCTTTTGTTAGACATCTCATTAGTCCCCCGTGAGCCTATTGTTTGCAAGTTGTGTTTCCTTTTGTTTTTTTTGTGTAACAGCTTACTGGAGTTAATTTCCTTCCACGCTTCAGCTAGGTACCTTGTTTTCTTTGATGCAACAAGTATGCCATCTTTTCCCAAAAAAAAAGTACAACTCCGATACTTAAGAAATACTATAATTGTGCAATAACAAAATGGTACATCTACATTGTGACTTTTGATTTCCCATGCTTAAGAAATCCGCAATACTAATTGTGTGGATCGATCTTACTGTAACAACCTAGGTTTTTGTGCAACCAAAAATACGAGCTTTTTAAAATTTTTCCTGCAATGAGTGAAGCATGTAGTCACTAGGTCAAACCTAAGTCAAACTTTTCCCCTTCCTGACCTAACTCCAAAATAACAACTTCAAAATCATTTCTGCAACAAGTCACTTCTATGAAGTTGACCAAGTCAACAACATGACAAGAGGTATTTTCATAAATAAAATGTTTTCGAATAAAATAAAACTTGAGTGAATTCAAGCTCCGCTCGAATTCAACCTACCACCCCCATACACGGTTTCAATTTATATCTAAAACAAAAACCCTAACTCTACTCCCTCTCCTCCCTTCAAAGAGACTTACCAATAATCTTGTGCACCCATGAGTTGGTTTTTGTTGGGAGTTTAGTGTTTGAATGTAAGTTTAGTTAGCTAGTTGCTTGGACTAAAATCCCCTAGAACAAAATAGGAAAAGCGCTCCTCCCTTG
>JAHUYU010003433.1:0-12857 GCA_030439765.1 Tripidium arundinaceum | reverse complement strand
CAGGGGTAAAGACGTAGGGGGTGTCGGCAACCATGGGCTGCGACGGAGCCTTGCCGGTGGCAATGGCAATGGCGTATAGAAAAGGAAAGAGAGTTTTCGGGCTCAACTGGACCATTGAGGTCTTAAGGTCAAAAGGAAGTTAGCTGATCTGGTCTTAAGGTCGAAGAAGGCGGGAACAACAGTGAGGCCAATGGCACCATGAATACTGAAGGGCATTCGCGAGGACTGAGCTAGGGAGCGCTTGCCAACTTCTACTTGGGGAGTCAAGATGAAGGTGCCAGGTTTGCGGAACATCTAATAATTACTATATGACCACACATGTATAATATTTTTCATAATTGCTATATGAGTACATCACCCAACATTAAAAAATATTGAAAAGTTCGCATATTTCACTAAGGGTTTTAAGTGTGGAATGGTATACATGGAATCATGGTTTGCCTTGCCGGTGCAGTGCCGTAGGGTTACTGGTCATAGCAGTGGCAAGAACCTATGTGAGAGCATCTCTGACGGTTTTGGCAAGTCCACTCCCAAATTTTTTTTTTGGTATGGTGGAAAAAAAACACCATTTCAATAACTTCTTATCATAACTCCTAATCTATCCACACATGAAAAAATGGAGGCATCCAAGCACAGACATACTTGCACGACCGATACTCCCTATCGGTGTTGGGGCCATTTTTTTTGCACTTCCTGTTGGCCCTAACAGCCGTGTCCACCTCCATTTGACGGTTTACCTAAAATTGGATCTCCGAACACTATTTTCAGATATAAGAATATTGAGAGGTAGAGCATGCAATGAATATTCTGTTTTGTAGGTTCCAAGTATGATTTATGGTGATGGGATGGCCAGCCATGACCCCATTGACGCGCGTCTAGGAGGTCTGCTGAAGTTGGATCAGGTAATGCAGATTGTTCTAAAGGTCCTAGGTGTGAGCTAGGATACCGAGGATGGCAGTCATGATGGGCAGTTATTTCGTCCATGATCGGTGGTTCGTTATAAACTATGATATGTTTTTAGGAATGAAAAAAAGGAAGTTGTTGGTAGAATGTTACAAAACCAGATTTTTAGGACTCAATTTTTTGATAGTGTTAGGACTTAAATTTTTAGATATCGTTGAAGATGCTCTGACCCGCCTAGCACGCCGTAGGAAATACTGGTGTCGCACGCGCAAATCGGCGGCCTAATCACTTCGACAAGGGGTTCGGCAAGTCCGCAACGTTCGGCCTTGTGAAGGGCAGACGAATCACGATTAAGGATGAAAACGGATGAAAAATACCTCTACCATTCTGTTTCCATATTTTTTTACGGAAACGGGACCAGGAGCGGGACAACCGGGAGCAGAAACGGTAGCGGGATAAACGGTAATACGAAAACGGGTAAATACGATCGGAAAATAGACGGAAACGGACAGTAAGCAAGAACTTAAGCCGGGATTGCATGCCGTATATGACAGCTTAAATACAGAAACCAAAGTGCATTGGTAAATAGATAATACACCCGTTTATCCAGTTAAGTTCATAATTCCACAAATTAGTCCACGGGGCCACAAATGAGAAATGATAATTAAAAAACAACACATCACGTCTATAATAGCCTCCTAAGAGTAACTCGAGGAGACTAGCCAAAAATAATTCTAAATTTGCTCATGTAGCTGTTTTCTAAAATAAATTTTACCTAAAAAAACTAGATTAGTCCAACAGACTATGAGCCTGTTCGGCAGCCCTTATTTGCGGGCTGGCTGCGGCTGTTTCAGTAGTGTTCTGTGAGAAAGATTTCAGCTACTGAAGTGCTGAAAAGCCGTTGAAAAATTAAAGCGAACAGGCTGCATGTATCTGCTTCGCTATATATTCGGCAGCCAACTTGGCCTCTTCGCTTCCTTTTGTCTTCCTGTTTGCTATAGTTCGCCTCTTTCTCTCTCATCGTCACTGGTTTGACAAGGCCGCACGGTTGACCGGCTGTCTGCTTGATTGCGTCTCGGGCCGGGCGTAGGGCATCGTCGTCGAGATGTCGAGCCTGGTCTCGCTGTCGCCGGTCGCCTTGCCGACGCGCCGTCTCTGACTCGCGACTCTCCGTCTGACGTCGTGACGAGTGACGAACTGAAGATCGGATCCCAACCAGTTCGGCTCGGCCAGCTCCAGCTGCGTACAGCCGGCAAGGCGCGCCTAGCTGCATGCCTTCCGGCTAGGCGGTGAGCACACGTGAAGGCAGCAGGCCATGCCTTCCAAAAAGAGATCAATAAACACCGGTGGAGGGCAGGCACTAAAGGGTGGCGGCGTCGACCTGGAGGGCGGCGGCGAAGGAACTGACACGAGATCCAGGTGATCAGGTCTACCCACGAGGCCACTGAGGCAGAGGGCATGGAGGCAGATCAGCTGCTGCTGCTGCCTGGAGGACGGGTCACGGACTCACGGGAGGGTCGGAGGGACTGAGCAGGCCTATGCCGGGTGTAATAAGAAACGGGATGAAAACATGATATCCCGGTCGAAAACAGGATACCGGAAATACGGAAGAACCAAACCCTCAACCGTTTTCAGTCTCGGTACATCCCATCTCGGTTCCCGTCCCATTTCCGTATTTTCCCGAAAAAATAAAAACGGTTGGGATGAAAACGGTATACGGGACAGGATGGAACAGGATTCACCCCGTCCGTTTTCAACCTTTCACGATCCGTGGTAGCTGCGTGCCCTTGCATTCATTTAACTTGCACAAAATTTTGCATCGCCTTGTCATTTCTTCTCACAAGAGGAGGCAAAAGGATTTGTTACGTGCTAGAACATTTTCCATGCTTCTGAGGGTCAATAGTTACAAGGGGGAACATACATAGGAAAATTTCTGCAAGTACAACGACAACAACAATCACAAACTAGCATTTCTCCAGTACCGTTAACATCCTACTGCTAATCTAGTCTCTTGCCCTGTCAGCTTCTATGGAGGTGCTGGCTCGATGCCCAGGAATTGGTGAGCGGAAGGTACGACAATGTGCACACATTGGTTATCCCTTTGACAGAAACTGCAAACTCCCTAATTTGAGTTTTTTTGCTGCCGAACCCTGTTTCCCTGGTTTAATATGTGTGTATATAATTTGTTCAACTGTTGTAGGTAAAACGACTCTATGATACCTTCCATGAGCCATTCAAACGGGTTTCTGCCCGACCAAACCTTGTAGTACCCGATACCCCTGACCGAGAGAAAGCAAAAGGTCAACCTTCATCTACAGATGACAGTTTGCAAGATGCGGTAGAAAAGCCAGATGCATCGAAGAAGAAGAAAGGCTCTGATGTAAGGTCAGCCCTTACCGCTGCCTTTGCTAAGTATTCAGAGAAGATCCGCAGCCAGGGCCACGATGCAGCAAACGAGGCTGGTGAAAGTACTAGCAGCTCAACCATGGAAGCTGACAGGGCAAGAGACTAGATTAGCAGTAGGATGTTAACGGTACTGGAGAAATGCTAGTTTGTGATTGTTGTTGTCGTTGTACTTGCAGAAATTTTCCTATGTATGTTCCCCCTTGTAACTATTGACCCTCAGAAGCATGGAAAATGTTCTAGCACGTAACAAATCCTTTTGCCTCCTCTTGTGAGAAGAAATGACAAGGCGATGCAAAATTTTGTGCAAGTTAAATGAATGCAAGGGCACGCAGCTACCACGGATCGTGAAAGGTTGAAAACGGACGGGTGAATCCTGTTCCATCCTGTCCCGTATACCGTTTTCATCCCAACCGTTTTTATTTTTTCGGGAAAATACGGAAATGGGACGGGAACCGAGATGGGATGTACCGAGACTGAAAACGGTTGAGGGTTTGTTCTTCCGTATTTCCGGTATCCTGTTTTCGACCGGGATATCATGTTTTCATCCCGTTTCTTATTACACCCGGCATAGGCCTGCTCAGTCCCTCCGACCCTCCCGTGAGTCCGTGACCCGTCCTCCAGGCAGCAGCAGCAGCTGATCTGCCTCCATGCCCTCTGCCTCAGTGGCCTCGTGGGTAGACCTGATCACCTGGATCTCGTGTCAGTTCCTTCGCCGCCGCCCTCCAGGTCGACGCCGCCACCCTTTAGTGCCTGCCCTCCACCGGTGTTTATTGATCTCTTTTTGGAAGGCATGGCCTGCTGCCTTCACGTGTGCTCACCGCCTAGCCGGAAGGCATGCAGCTAGGCGCGCCTTGCCGGCTGTACGCAGCTGGAGCTGGCCGAGCCGAACTGGTTGGGATCCGATCTTCAGTTCGTCACTCGTCACGACGTCAGACGGAGAGTCGCGAGTCAGAGACGGCGCGTCGGCAAGGCGACCGGCGACAGCGAGACCAGGCTCGACATCTCGACGACGATGCCCTACGCCCGGCCCGAGACGCAATCAAGCAGACAGCCGGTCAACCGTGCGGCCTTGTCAAACCAGTGACGATGAGAGAGAAAGAGGCGAACTATAGCAAACAGGAAGACAAAAGGAAGCGAAGAGGCCAAGTTGGCTGCCGAATATATAGCGAAGCAGATACATGCAGCCTGTTCGCTTTAATTTTTCAACGGCTTTTCAGCACTTCAGTAGCGGAAATCTTTCTCACAGAACACTACTGAAACAGCCGCAGCCAGCCGCAAATAAGGGCTGCCGACAGGCTCATAGTCTGTTGGACTAATCTAGTTTTTTTAGGTAAAATTTATTTTAGAAAACAGCTACATGAGCAAATTTAGAATTATTTTTGGCTAGTCTCCTCGAGTTACTCTTAGAGGCTATTATAGACGTGATGTGTTGTTTTTTAATTATCATTTCTCATTTGTGGCCCCGTGGACTAATTTGTGGAATTATGAACTTAACTGGATAAACGGGTGTATTATCTATTTACCAATGCACTTTGGTTTCTGTATTTAAGCTGTCATATACGGCATGCAATCCCGGCTTAAGTTCTTGCTTACTGTCCGTTTCCGTCTATTTTCCGATCGTATTTACCCGTTTTCGTATTACCGTTTATCCCGCTACCGTTTCTGCTCCCGGTTGTCCCGCTCCTGGTCCCGTTTCCGTAAAAAAAATATGGAAACAGAAATGGTAGAGGTATTTTTCATCCGTTTTCATCCTTAATCGTGATTCGTCTGCCCTTCACAAGGCCGAACGTTGCGGACTTGCCGAACCCCTTGTCGAAGTGATTAGGCCGCCGATTTGCGCGTGCGACACCAGTATTTCCTACGGCGTGCTAGGCGGGTCAGAGCATCTTCAACGATATCTAAAAATTTAAGTCCTAACACTATCAAAAAATTGAGTCCTAAAAATCTGGTTTTGTAACATTCTACCAACAACTTCCTTTTTTTCATTCCTAAAAACATATCATAGTTTATAACGAACCACCGATCATGGACGAAATAACTGCCCATCATGACTGCCATCCTCGGTATCCTAGCTCACACCTAGGACCTTTAGAACAATCTGCATTACCTGATCCAACTTCAGCAGACCTCCTAGACGCGCGTCAATGGGGTCATGGCTGGCCATCCCATCACCATAAATCATACTTGGAACCTACAAAACAGAATATTCATTGCATGCTCTACCTCTCAATATTCTTATATCTGAAAATAGTGTTCGGAGATCCAATTTTAGGTAAACCGTCAAATGGAGGTGGACACGGCTGTTAGGGCCAACAGGAAGTGCAAAAAAAATGGCCCCAACACCGATAGGGAGTATCGGTCGTGCAAGTATGTCTGTGCTTGGATGCCTCCATTTTTTCATGTGTGGATAGATTAGGAGTTATGATAAGAAGTTATTGAAATGGTGTTTTTTTTCCACCATACCAAAAAAAAATTTGGGAGTGGACTTGCCAAAACCGTCAGAGATGCTCTCACATAGGTTCTTGCCACTGCTATGACCAGTAACCCTACGGCACTGCACCGGCAAGGCAAACCATGATTCCATGTATACCATTCCACACTTAAAACCCTTAGTGAAATATGCGAACTTTTCAATATTTTTTAATGTTGGGTGATGTACTCATATAGCAATTATGAAAAATATTATACATGTGTGGTCATATAGTAATTATTAGATGTTCCGCAAACCTGGCACCTTCATCTTGACTCCCCAAGTAGAAGTTGGCAAGCGCTCCCTAGCTCAGTCCTCGCGAATGCCCTTCAGTATTCATGGTGCCATTGGCCTCACTGTTGTTCCCGCCTTCTTCGACCTTAAGACCAGATCAGCTAACTTCCTTTTGACCTTAAGACCTCAATGGGTCCAGTTGAGCCCGAAAACTCTCTTTCCTTTTCTATACGCCATTGCCATTGCCACCGGCAAGGCTCCGTCGCAGCCCATGGTTGCCGACACCCCCTACGTCTTTACCCTAAGCCCCCTAAGAGTGAACAGTGCAACCCCCCCCCCCCTCCCCTCCTCAAGTGATCAGACTGAGTTTTTTTCTTATTCCCTTTTTATTTTTATCTCCTCTCATTTTCCTTTTCTATTCATTTTATTTCTTTTAGTGCTCATGTAGATATTCTTTTATCTAGTTTGTAATTCATGTAGTTTTCCACAATCCCTACAGTGTTTTTAATATATTTCCGAATTGTCTAACTGTAATTTTTTGTTCAGGGGTAAAGACGTAGGGGGGTGTCGGCAACCATGGGCTGCGACGGAGCCTTGCCGGTGGCAATGGCAATGGCGTATAGAAAAGGAAAGAGAGTTTTCGGGCTCAACTGGACCCATTGAGGTCTTAAGGTCAAAAGGAAGTTAGCTGATCTGGTCTTAAGGTCGAAGAAGGCGGGAACAACAGTGAGGCCAATGGCACCATGAATACTGAAGGGCATTCGCGAGGACTGAGCTAGGGAGCGCTTGCCAACTTCTACTTGGGGAGTCAAGATGAAGGTGCCAGGTTTGCGGAACATCTAATAATTACTATATGACCACACATGTATAATATTTTTCATAATTGCTATATGAGTACATCACCCAACATTAAAAAATATTGAAAAGTTCGCATATTTCACTAAGGGTTTTAAGTGTGGAATGGTATACATGGAATCATGGTTTGCCTTGCCGGTGCAGTGCCGTAGGGTTACTGGTCATAGCAGTGGCAAGAACCTATGTGAGAGCATCTCTGACGGTTTTGGCAAGTCCACTCCCAAATTTTTTTTTGGTATGGTGGAAAAAAAACACCATTTCAATAACTTCTTATCATAACTCCTAATCTATCCACACATGAAAAAATGGAGGCATCCAAGCACAGACATACTTGCACGACCGATACTCCCTATCGGTGTTGGGGCCATTTTTTTTGCACTTCCTGTTGGCCCTAACAGCCGTGTCCACCTCCATTTGACGGTTTACCTAAAATTGGATCTCCGAACACTATTTTCAGATATAAGAATATTGAGAGGTAGAGCATGCAATGAATATTCTGTTTTGTAGGTTCCAAGTATGATTTATGGTGATGGGATGGCCAGCCATGACCCCATTGACGCGCGTCTAGGAGGTCTGCTGAAGTTGGATCAGGTAATGCAGATTGTTCTAAAGGTCCTAGGTGTGAGCTAGGATACCGAGGATGGCAGTCATGATGGGCAGTTATTTCGTCCATGATCGGTGGTTCGTTATAAACTATGATATGTTTTTAGGAATGAAAAAAAGGAAGTTGTTGGTAGAATGTTACAAAACCAGATTTTTAGGACTCAATTTTTTGATAGTGTTAGGACTTAAATTTTTAGATATCGTTGAAGATGCTCTGACCCGCCTAGCACGCCGTAGGAAATACTGGTGTCGCACGCGCAAATCGGCGGCCTAATCACTTCGACAAGGGGTTCGGCAAGTCCGCAACGTTCGGCCTTGTGAAGGGCAGACGAATCACGATTAAGGATGAAAACGGATGAAAAATACCTCTACCATTTCTGTTTCCATATTTTTTTTACGGAAACGGGACCAGGAGCGGGACAACCGGGAGCAGAAACGGTAGCGGGATAAACGGTAATACGAAAACGGGTAAATACGATCGGAAAATAGACGGAAACGGACAGTAAGCAAGAACTTAAGCCGGGATTGCATGCCGTATATGACAGCTTAAATACAGAAACCAAAGTGCATTGGTAAATAGATAATACACCCGTTTATCCAGTTAAGTTCATAATTCCACAAATTAGTCCACGGGGCCACAAATGAGAAATGATAATTAAAAAACAACACATCACGTCTATAATAGCCTCCTAAGAGTAACTCGAGGAGACTAGCCAAAAATAATTCTAAATTTGCTCATGTAGCTGTTTTCTAAAATAAATTTTACCTAAAAAAACTAGATTAGTCCAACAGACTATGAGCCTGTTCGGCAGCCCTTATTTGCGGCTGGCTGCGGCTGTTTCAGTAGTGTTCTGTGAGAAAGATTTCAGCTACTGAAGTGCTGAAAAGCCGTTGAAAAATTAAAGCGAACAGGCTGCATGTATCTGCTTCGCTATATATTCGGCAGCCAACTTGGCCTCTTCGCTTCCTTTTGTCTTCCTGTTTGCTATAGTTCGCCTCTTTCTCTCTCATCGTCACTGGTTTGACAAGGCCGCACGGTTGACCGGCTGTCTGCTTGATTGCGTCTCGGGCCGGGCGTAGGGCATCGTCGTCGAGATGTCGAGCCTGGTCTCGCTGTCGCCGGTCGCCTTGCCGACGCGCCGTCTCTGACTCGCGACTCTCCGTCTGACGTCGTGACGAGTGACGAACTGAAGATCGGATCCCAACCAGTTCGGCTCGGCCAGCTCCAGCTGCGTACAGCCGGCAAGGCGCGCCTAGCTGCATGCCTTCCGGCTAGGCGGTGAGCACACGTGAAGGCAGCAGGCCATGCCTTCCAAAAAGAGATCAATAAACACCGGTGGAGGGCAGGCACTAAAGGGTGGCGGCGTCGACCTGGAGGGCGGCGGCGAAGGAACTGACACGAGATCCAGGTGATCAGGTCTACCCACGAGGCCACTGAGGCAGAGGGCATGGAGGCAGATCAGCTGCTGCTGCTGCCTGGAGGACGGGTCACGGACTCACGGGAGGGTCGGAGGGACTGAGCAGGCCTATGCCGGGTGTAATAAGAAACGGGATGAAAACATGATATCCCGGTCGAAAACAGGATACCGGAAATACGGAAGAACAAACCCTCAACCGTTTTCAGTCTCGGTACATCCCATCTCGGTTCCCGTCCCATTTCCGTATTTTCCCGAAAAAATAAAAACGGTTGGGATGAAAACGGTATACGGGACAGGATGGAACAGGATTCACCCCGTCCGTTTTCAACCTTTCACGATCCGTGGTAGCTGCGTGCCCAAGCACAAGGTGATCCCAAACCATATTCATATTTATGTAGAACTGATATAACAATACAGGACGGTTCACAATGAACAGGACCCAAAAAAAATTACTGAATCCCAGCACATTAGAGTCACTATGGGAAAATACCTCCAACCGCACAAGAGGGTGCAGTCATGAAGCAGCGCTGTTCTTGTAATTTCATGCAAAGGCTTGATTACATCTTCCTATGAACAGTGAAAATGCTAGTTTGTGATTGTTGTTGTCGTTGTACTTGCAGAAATTTTCCTATGTATGTTCCCCCTTGTAACTATTGACCCTCAGAAGCATGGAAAATGTTCTAGCACGTAACAAATCCTTTTGCCTCCTCTTGTGAGAAGAAATGACAAGGCGATGCAAAATTTTGTGCAAGTTAAATGAATGCAAGGGCACGCAGCTACCACGGATCGTGAAAGGTTGAAAACGGACGGGGTGAATCCTGTTCCATCCTGTCCCGTATACCGTTTTCATCCCAACCGTTTTTATTTTTTCGGGAAAATACGGAAATGGGACGGGAACCGAGATGGGATGTACCGAGACTGAAAACGGTTGAGGGTTTGTTCTTCCGTATTTCCGGTATCCTGTTTTCGACCGGGATATCATGTTTTCATCCCGTTTCTTATTACACCCGGCATAGGCCTGCTCAGTCCCTCCGACCCTCCCGTGAGTCCGTGACCCGTCCTCCAGGCAGCAGCAGCAGCTGATCTGCCTCCATGCCCTCTGCCTCAGTGGCCTCGTGGGTAGACCTGATCACCTGGATCTCGTGTCAGTTCCTTCGCCGCCGCCCTCCAGGTCGACGCCGCCACCCTTTAGTGCCTGCCCTCCACCGGTGTTTATTGATCTCTTTTTGGAAGGCATGGCCTGCTGCCTTCACGTGTGCTCACCGCCTAGCCGGAAGGCATGCAGCTAGGCGCGCCTTGCCGGCTGTACGCAGCTGGAGCTGGCCGAGCCGAACTGGTTGGGATCCGATCTTCAGTTCGTCACTCGTCACGACGTCAGACGGAGAGTCGCGAGTCAGAGACGGCGCGTCGGCAAGGCGACCGGCGACAGCGAGACCAGGCTCGACATCTCGACGACGATGCCCTACGCCCGGCCCGAGACGCAATCAAGCAGACAGCCGGTCAACCGTGCGGCCTTGTCAAACCAGTGACGATGAGAGAGAAAGAGGCGAACTATAGCAAACAGGAAGACAAAAGGAAGCGAAGAGGCCAAGTTGGCTGCCGAATATATAGCGAAGCAGATACATGCAGCCTGTTCGCTTTAATTTTTCAACGGCTTTTCAGCACTTCAGTAGCTGAAATCTTTCTCACAGAACACTACTGAAACAGCCGCAGCCAGCCGCAAATAAGGGCTGCCGAACAGGCTCATAGTCTGTTGGACTAATCTAGTTTTTTTAGGTAAAATTTATTTTAGAAAACAGCTACATGAGCAAATTTAGAATTATTTTTGGCTAGTCTCCTCGAGTTACTCTTAGGAGGCTATTATAGACGTGATGTGTTGTTTTTTAATTATCATTTCTCATTTGTGGCCCCGTGGACTAATTTGTGGAATTATGAACTTAACTGGATAAACGGGTGTATTATCTATTTACCAATGCACTTTGGTTTCTGTATTTAAGCTGTCATATACGGCATGCAATCCCGGCTTAAGTTCTTGCTTACTGTCCGTTTCCGTCTATTTTCCGATCGTATTTACCCGTTTTCGTATTACCGTTTATCCCGCTACCGTTTCTGCTCCCGGTTGTCCCGCTCCTGGTCCCGTTTCCGTAAAAAAAATATGGAAACAGAAATGGTAGAGGTATTTTTCATCCGTTTTCATCCTTAATCGTGATTCGTCTGCCCTTCACAAGGCCGAACGTTGCGGACTTGCCGAACCCCTTGTCGAAGTGATTAGGCCGCCGATTTGCGCGTGCGACACCAGTATTTCCTACGGCGTGCTAGGCGGGTCAGAGCATCTTCAACGATATCTAAAAATTTAAGTCCTAACACTATCAAAAAATTGAGTCCTAAAAATCTGGTTTTGTAACATTCTACCAACAACTTCCTTTTTTTCATTCCTAAAAACATATCATAGTTTATAACGAACCACCGATCATGGACGAAATAACTGCCCATCATGACTGCCATCCTCGGTATCCTAGCTCACACCTAGGACCTTTAGAACAATCTGCATTACCTGATCCAACTTCAGCAGACCTCCTAGACGCGCGTCAATGGGGTCATGGCTGGCCATCCCATCACCATAAATCATACTTGGAACCTACAAAACAGAATATTCATTGCATGCTCTACCTCTCAATATTCTTATATCTGAAAATAGTGTTCGGAGATCCAATTTTAGGTAAACCGTCAAATGGAGGTGGACACGGCTGTTAGGGCCAACAGGAAGTGCAAAAAAAATGGCCCCAACACCGATAGGGAGTATCGGTCGTGCAAGTATGTCTGTGCTTGGATGCCTCCATTTTTTCATGTGTGGATAGATTAGGAGTTATGATAAGAAGTTATTGAAATGGTGTTTTTTTTCCACCATACCAAAAAAAAATTTGGGAGTGGACTTGCCAAAACCGTCAGAGATGCTCTCACATAGGTTCTTGCCACTGCTATGACCAGTAACCCTACGGCACTGCACCGGCAAGGCAAACCATGATTCCATGTATACCATTCCACACTTAAAACCCTTAGTGAAATATGCGAACTTTTCAATATTTTTTAATGTTGGGTGATGTACTCATATAGCAATTATGAAAAATATTATACATGTGTGGTCATATAGTAATTATTAGATGTTCCGCAAACCTGGCACCTTCATCTTGACTCCCCAAGTAGAAGTTGGCAAGCGCTCCCTAGCTCAGTCCTCGCGAATGCCCTTCAGTATTCATGGTGCCATTGGCCTCACTGTTGTTCCCGCCTTCTTCGACCTTAAGACCAGATCAGCTAACTTCCTTTTGACCTTAAGACCTCAATGGGTCCAGTTGAGCCCGAAAACTCTCTTTCCTTTTCTATACGCCATTGCCATTGCCACCGGCAAGGCTCCGTCGCAGCCCATGGTTGCCGACACCCCCTACGTCTTTACCCTAAGCCCCCTAAGAGTGAACAGTGCAACCCCCCCCCCCTCCCCTCCTCAAGTGATCAGACTGAGTTTTTTTCTTATTCCCTTTTTATTTTTATCTCCTCTCATTTTCCTTTTCTATTCATTTTATTTCTTTTTAGTGCTCATGTAGATATTCTTTTATCTAGTTTGTAATTCATGTAGTTTTCCACAATCCCTACAGTGTTTTTAATATATTTCCGAATTGTCTAACTGTAATTTTTTGTTCAGGGGTATATTTTGCAGTGTAATATTAGTGAAGATCCACTGTTTTCTAGTATATTTTGTATTGATCTAGTAGTAAAGCATCCTTGTTTACTATTATGTTCAAGTTGTTCTTAAGATGATTTTTTTAATTATTGTTGATGAGAGAATTGTTCTAGTTCAGGAGAAAAAAAATTCCACCTTCAGAAGAAAATTGTTCCAAATTCTAGATGGAGAACTAATTCTAGATGAAAAAAATCCATATCAAGAGAAATTTTCCAGCTTCGTGCAATATACA
>JAHUYU010003457.1:0-11587 GCA_030439765.1 Tripidium arundinaceum | reverse complement strand
ATACATACTCCTGTCCTAGAAAGTTGGACGCTTATAGGATCCCTAGATGAGATTAGCGATGAAGCTAAATTACCCTCGTACCCTAAGTGAAAGTGTTGTGCGAATACTATTCTCCACTGTAAAAGTGTTATGTGTCACTATCAAAGCACTGTATGCAGTGACAGGCCAAATACATGAGGATAAAATGGTCGGTGGAGTTATAGGTGAGGTTCGCTAATAGGACTGTTGGTGTCTTTTTGTGTGGTATTTTGAATGCTATAAGATATTTTATTCTAGGATGAAGGAGAGTATGTGTTGTTTTTTCTCCTTTGGTAGCCTTGTTGCGTTTTCTCGCGTGTTAGCACCAACGTAGTGAATAGTGAACTGGTTCACCTACCTCTTAGGGCAGCTCCAGTGCTGGTTCGACCCGAGCTATAGTGGCAGAATCGATTTAGATCAGGTTCTACGGCTGTAACGGTGAGTTCGATTTGTAGGTCCGTCACCTACCTCTTAGGGCAGCTCCACTGCTGGTTCGACTCGAGCTAATAGTGTCAGAATCGATTTAGATCAGGCTCGACAGCTGTAACGTTGAGTTTGATTTGTAGGTCCCATATATAATAGTAAAGTAAAATAATAAGAAGAAAATCTTTCACACTCTCGCCCATCCCTCCGCATACATGTTGTCCTTCTTGATTATTTTATTTATTTTGCTACGCCAGCAGCTGAACTTGAGTTTGAGACGTGAAACAAAGAATCTTTTCTCTCGGTTCGATAGCTGCAATGTGTAAAACAAACTTTACCCTCTTCCACTCTTCCTACGGTTCAATTTACTTCCACATTACTCTGGTTCACTTGACTTGAGATTTATTTTCCAATAGTTGAGTCAATTCATAGGATGACAAGACTATGGCCGCAAACACCGAATAAAAAAGCACTGTGCTCTCCTCTTGTGATCAGTCTAGTAGGCCGTGTGGTGTACTTGCTTTTTTTTGCTTTATTTATTTCGCTATGAACCAATTCAGGAACAAGAGACGGTTCTTTCTCTATCCTACCAAAGTTTGCTTTCTCCAGTGTCCTCTAGTGTTGATGCACCGTGCACCGACTCATGAACTGCCAGTCCATTCAGTGAATTAGTTTGCCAAGGCTACTGGAGATGACCTAAGAGATATATAGGCAATTTTATTAGGACCTTATGTTACCAACAGAAATTTTCTTCTTCTAATAATAAATCAATCATAGGAAACATTACGGTTAATGTTTTTTTTATTTAATTCTCTGTTCTGTCAGATGCTTGCCTGGTAGCAAGGCAAGCCAAGAGCACTAGACACCATTCGTGATACGTACGCCTGTACCCTCACCTACAGTTACCACAAGCTCAGCAGATGGATCTTCATCTTTGGACGGACGACCCTTTTCCCACGACCAGATTTGGAGTGATGAAAGGCACGGCAGCTAAGCACCAAAAGCGGGCGACATGACACGCCCCCACGCCGGCATCGACCTCGCCGCGCAAACAACTACCGTTCTGGCACGGTGCTGGATGGGTTGGTTTCCATTACCGCTTGCATGACGGTCGACGGATGCTTTTCCCCTGCAGAATGCAGATTGAAGAGGACAGCAGCGATCACAACTCAGAAGTGGCCGGTGGCCGCAGACCCTGCAGTGTAGCAAGAAAAGGACACCGCTACAACTACAACATGGTTGGCTTGCCATCTTTCTTAGGTACTAGAGCAAATATAGCCTTTCTGACAGGACAACATATAGCCATCTTGTAGATTACAGCATCAAAGGAAAAAAAAAAGGAGTAGCATTATCTCTTTAGTCATCTTATTACGGCTTGCTTAATCATCTCTGCAAGAGTTGATTCATCAGAACATCCATAATTGTGAACTCAGCATTCAGGGAACAGTGAGTTATGCAAATCTACAATATTTGACAAGGGAAACCTTCAAATTCTTGGTTGCATTACATTCAATTGATAGCAAACGGATTTGGAATACTTACAAGACTTAGCAAATAGAGTTTTTTTTTCTTTCTTTCAACTGGACCAGTTTCAAGTACAGTAATTTCACGAATATGCCTTTTCCTATTCAGAACTTCATCTATATCCAGGATTAAAGAAAGGTGTTCATTTGTCAGAGGAATAAAGAGGAAAAGATATTTTAAAGCATACTTACCGTCAACAGTTGACAATGATATGCAAGCCGAAACCAATCGATCAAAATGTCAGGTCCAAGCTTGCTATAATATCCTGTCTCTAGGATAGCTATAGCTAGAGGACGAAGCTAACACAGAAGCACTCTATGGGGCCTATTGGCAGTTCACTCATACTACCCAGCTTCGGGTGATTCAATAAACTTTGGAAAATAATAGGTAACGCATCAGGAAATTAGTAACTTTCCAGAATGAAACAAGAAAGCCTAATAGTCTCAAGCAAGTTGTGGTAGGCTATATAGCACATAAAAAAATATCAATAACAGTAACAAACATAAAGTAAAAGATGTTTTAACTGTCCTATTTACAGTACCTACTCTTAAAACCAAACTAAGAATGTCAACTGGCACTTGTCTGGTTGGAAGGTTTAAAAAAGTCTCGATGATGATATTTTGGTTTAACTTTTTGTCCAGAACTTCTTGGACGCCATGATAAGCAACTAGAGTGTTCTTGAGTATTTCCTGATTTCATATGAAATAGAGGTGATGGAAACCATATGTCTGTTCAAAGTCGAACCCCCTGAGATTTTTTTCACACGTTCTGAGAGCCTGTTATAGTCATTAAGCAACTGAGTCATTGCTGCTTTTAGAATTGCCATCCCAGACAAAAGGTTACTACAAGAAGTTATGACTTCATTGTGCATGAGCTCTAGAACAATTCTCCACTTCATGGCAAAGTTCTTCACAACTGGCTCAACATCAGCAATATTGGTGTCCTCGGTGTAAGATACCAGGTCTTCCGCTAAAAAGAGGATAAGAATGATCATTTTTTGCATATTCCCATGGGTGATAGCATTCACATCAACTGGTGTGAAGTTTTCTGCAACTTACAAACATGACTCCTCACAAACCGAAGTAAGTCACTGAAATGTTCCATGAGCAAATCATCCTGTACTCCAACAAAGACATGAAAAACTTTGTTTGAAAGGATACAATGAAATAATTTCAGTTCATAAAAAGGAGCCTATAATATTTAAGTTTATCCTGATAGTAAACCGGAAATAGGTCAGTGTTCTTGTGGTGGGGAGGCTATTTAACCTCCCTGACACCTGGGTTTGATTCCTGGGCATTTGGTTTGGTTAAAAGACTTATTTCCTCGAACATGCAGAAGGTTAAAAGGAAAAAAAGGAAAATGTTGAAGAGCTTGAAAGAAACTCACAACACTGGTAAATCCAAATAAATGGTTGTAAATATTATCTTGTAATCATATCTTAATGTTCTCATTTCCATTCGCCATATGGAATGTTATCCAAAAATTTTAGAATAATTAAGATTTAAGAAATTATATTTCAAAGTGTAATGTGCATATCTTTACTCATTCCCAAAGTTTAATAAATGGGCAGTGATCCGCCAGTTACCAACAATAAACAATGTGACTAAAGATACTTAGTTTTCTATACCAAATATTTCTATAGTTATAAATATATGCATTGTGTCAACATATCAGAAATATTGTAAAGGTCAAAATCACTCATTTGCGGTCTAAAACTTGTCATTAGTCCCCTATTGCAGCATTGTCGTAGTGGAGATCGGTTGCAACCTAGCATAAGTTTAATAGAAAATACTAGATCCCACTAGAAGCAATCCAAACCAGCACAACCCACAGGATATTGAAGACATGAGGATTGCTTTACCACAAAAGCCATCATGTTAGTTTCTAACTTCTCTTCAAAATATCTTTGCAGTTTTTTGGCTTCATCGCCAGCTTCCTGAGAAAAGAAAGCTACAGTAAACTTTCAAAAGAATTGCGATGAGTATAAGATGAGAAATTATAAATTGAAGCAGTAAACAGACCTTCAGGACAGAGATGGCCATGTCATAATTATTCAAAAGAAAAAGGTGCTTCAGCTTGGTAGTTGTAAACGTTTGGGCAAGCCTAATAAGTAGGACATCAATAGCTGATTGCAAGCGTTCCAAGTTCATATCAAGCTGCATAAATCATGAATCATACTATCATATAAGCAGGCAACCTAATTAGAGCATTCACAGAACCAAAAGCTCCCCAGATCCAGCCCGGACAAGGCAATGTAATGAAACAACACCTTTGAAGAGCTCCTCAACGGGCGACTCGGGGGGCACTCGCTGGTGCAACCAGCACCACCCCCTCCCAGACGCCCCTCCGGCCGCCGCTGTCGCCCTCCGGCATGCGGCGGCGGTGGCCAGCGGCAGCTCCCAAAAACCAGAGCTCGTCCGGTGCATCCCCTCCCTTCCCTCTCCGCCCCCCGCCATTCCTTCCCACCCCTCCTCTTCCCCATCGTCGCCAGCGCTTGGGGTGGATCCGTGGCCCCCCGGGCCGGATCTAGTGCCTCTAGACGCGCCTCACCTGGCTGCTACCGAGGCTGCGTCGGCCGGGCCAAACCGTGCCGGGCAAGCAGCGGGCTGGCACCGGCCAGCTCCCGCCCCTTCTCTTCCTCGTCGTCGCCAGCGGTGGGGGTGGCTGGCGGGGGCGGATCCGAGCCCCCACGGGCCGGATCTGGTGCCTCCAGCCACGCCCTGCCTGACCGCTGCCGGGGCTGCGCCAGCCGAGCCAAGCCGGACCGGGCAGGCTGTGAGTTGGCTCCGGCCAGGCTGTGCCGGCCGCTGCCTTGCCGCGCAGGGGCCCAGCCGGTCGCTGCGTCCTGCCAGCCGGCCTTGCTAGGTCCATGAGCCGCGCAGCCACCAACCACGCCAGTTCTAGAGAACCGCGCCTTTGCCAACGCTGTGCCACCCCGAACCTGCACCAACCGCTGTCCGACACGCCCTACCTCGTCTCGGCCGTGCCCGGCAGGATCCCAGCTAGTGATAGCCGCCTGCGGCTAGCCGCAGCCGCCTGCGGCTGGCTACAGCTGGCCAGATCTGGTTGTAGGCCAGCTGGTGCTGGCTGCCGTTGGCCACAGCCGGCCTATGTTGGCTACAGCCCGCCCGACATGGCTGGACAGCGCGGTGGGGGCCGGTCAGCGATGCTCGCGGGTATCGCGGTGTAGCGGCGGTGGTGGGTTGCCCAAGTGGGTGCGGGCAGTTGGTCGGGGCGGTGGCTCGCCTTGGGGAATGCCGTTGGAGGCATGGAGTTCTAGGCGAAAGCTTTGCCCGATTTTGGCCGGGCGGACAACGGTGACGCCTTTGGCGCCTCATACCTCCTTGGAGGCGTCGTTGTTGAACCCCGTGCTTCTGCACTGACTGCGCTGGATTCTAGGCGTAAGCCCTGCCTTAGAAGCCTCTAAGGCCAACGGCGATGCCGCCCAAAGATGGTACCCTTGGGCATCACCCCCTTCTTGAAGGCATCACTGAAGAATCACCTACGGCTCATCGCTTGTCCCCTTTGTGGTCGCCATCATCCATGGTTCCTACCGTGCCGTCGGCTCCTGGTGGAGTTCCTCGCTGTGCCTGTGCATGCTAGGTTCTACTCACAACGGTCTGTCCTGCAGCTCTTGGCCTTGCCATCGTCGATTGGCTTTCGTAGCGGATGCTTTGCCGCTATCGCTTTCTCCCATGGCGGACGCTTGGCCGTCATTGGATCCTCTGGCGGATACTTTGCCGTCGTTGTCATTGGTCTCCTCTTTGGCAGATGCTTTGCTGTCGAGAGTGTCATGGCCGCTCCCCTCTGCGGATACTTTGCTGTAGTGGGTGTCTTTGCTTCTTCCTCGGCGGATGCTTGGCCGTCGGGGGGACAATGGTGGATGCTTTGCCGCCATTGGCTCTTTGGTCCCCTCTTTGGTAGATGCTTTGCTGCCGAGAGCGTGCTGACCCACTTCTTGGTGGATGCTTTGCCGCTGTGGTCGCTTGGTCTTCGTTGGCGGATGCTTTGCCGCCGTTGCTGTTGGATGCTCGCCTATGTTCTCTTCATGAATACTTTGCCACCACGGCATTGCCTTTTTTGTAGGCAATCATTGCTTTGATGTATCCTTTTCGTGTAGGCTTAGTTGGTAGGTCTAGGGTGGTGAGGGCAGTCGCTCTCTCTTTTCTTCTTTTTCTTGTTCTTATGTTTATTTCAGGTCACTCACCACTAGCTTAGTTGTTTGTAATCTATGCTATGAGGGCACTCTCATAGCTGCGTCGTGTAATTCACTCCTCTTAATGAAAAACGGGCTATATTCTCCGGTCGCGAAAAGAAAAAGAACCAAAAGCTGAACGGTGGAACAATATGACAATCTGGAATGAATCTGGAACTAGAATTTCTGATCCCTGCCCCACATTTTTCATGCGAAAGGTCAGAAACTCTATTTTGTATTTGAGTTTGGAACTAAAGAGAGGTATATTGAAGATAGCTAGCAGATGAGCGTTGTGACACAGTGGCCAGACAATGGTTTTCTCAAATGTGAATGCGTTTTTTTCTCAAACACGCAGGAGAGCTGTGTATCATTATATTAAGAAGAGGAAAATCACTCCTTAAAAACCCACACAGACTCACACACACTAGAGAGCTACAATGCTACATACAACAATAGCACTTTTACCGATGGTAAAAACGACCTCGACCTAAAATAACTCAACTCAGCAACAGGTGTGTATTTGATTGTCTGCCTCCTAATCTAGCTAGAGCGTTTACGCTAGGTAGTGAGGATCTCCATCTTTGGGGTTTAGCCGGGGTTAGAGGCATTTCATTCCTCCTTGCCCTTGTGCCGTTGCTGAGTTGAGTTATTTTAGGTCGAGGTCGTTTTTACCATCGGTAAAAGTGCTATTGTTGTATGTAGCATTGTAGCTCTCTAGTGTGTGTGAGTCTGTGTGGGTTTTTAAGGAGTGATTTTCCTCTTCTTAATATAATGATACACAGCTCTCCTGCGTGTTTGAGAAAAAAACGCATTCACATTTGAGAAAACCATTGTCTGGCCACTGTGTCACAACGCTCATCTGCTAGCTATCTTCAATATACCTCTCTTTAGTTCCAAACTCAAATACAAAATAGAGTTTCTGACCTTTCGCATGAAAAATGTGGGGCAGGGATCAGAAATTCTAGTTCCAGATTCATTCCAGATTGTCATATTGTTCCACCGTTCAGCTTTTGGTTCTTTTTCTTTTCGCGACCGGAGAATATAGCCCGTTTTTCATTAAGAGGAGTGAATTACACGACGCAGCTATGAGAGTGCCCTCATAGCATAGATTACAAACAACTAAGCTAGTGGTGAGTGACCTGAAATAAACATAAGAACAAGAAAAAGAAGAAAAGAGAGAGCGACTGCCCTCACCACCCTAGACCTACCAACTAAGCCTACACGAAAAGGATACATCAAAGCAATGATTGCCTACAAAAAAGGCAATGCCGTGGTGGCAAAGTATTCATGAAGAGAACATAGGCGAGCATCCAACAGCAACGGCGGCAAAGCATCCGCCAACGAAGACCAAGCGACCACAGCGGCAAAGCATCCACCAAGAAGTGGGTCAGCACGCTCTCGGCAGCAAAGCATCTACCAAAGAGGGGACCAAAGAGCCAATGGCGGCAAAGCATCCACCATTGTCCCCCCGACGGCCAAGCATCCGCCGAGGAAGAAGCAAAGACACCCACTACAGCAAAGTATCCGCAGAGGGGAGCGGCCATGACACTCTCGACAGCAAAGCATCTGCCAAAGAGGAGACCAATGACAACGACGGCAAAGTATCCGCCAGAGGATCCAATGACGGCCAAGCGTCCGCCATGGGAGAAAGCGATAGCGGCAAAGCATCCGCTACGAAAGCCAATCGACGATGGCAAGGCCAAGAGCTGCAGGACAGACCGTTGTGAGTAGAACCTAGCATGCACAGGCACAGCGAGGAACTCCACCAGGAGCCGACGGCACGGTAGGAACCATGGATGATGGCGACCACAAAGGGGACAAGCGATGAGCCGTAGGTGATTCTTCAGTGATGCCTTCAAGAAGGGGGTGATGCCCAAGGGTACCATCTTTGGGCGGCATCGCCGTTGGCCTTAGAGGCTTCTAAGGCAGGGCTTACGCCTAGAATCCAGCGCAGTCAGTGCAGAAGCACGGGGTTCAACAACGACGCCTCCAAGGAGGTATGAGGCGCCAAAGGCGTCACCGTTGTCCGCCCGGCCAAAATCGGGCAAAGCTTTCGCCTAGAACTCCATGCCTCCAACGGCATTCCCCAAGGCGAGCCACCGCCCCGACCAACTGCCCGCACCCACTTGGGCAACCCACCACCGCCGCTACACCGCGATACCCGCGAGCATCGCTGACCGGCCCCCACCGCGCTGTCCAGCCATGTCGGGCGGGCTGTAGCCAACATAGGCCGGCTGTGGCCAACGGCAGCCAGCACCAGCTGGCCTACAACCAGATCTGGCCAGCTGTAGCCAGCCGCAGGCGGCTGCGGCTAGCCGCAGGCGGCTATCACTAGCTGGGATCCTGCCGGGCACGGCCGAGACGAGGTAGGGCGTGTCGGACAGCGGTTGGTGCAGGTTCGGGGTGGCACAGCGTTGGCAAAGGCGCGGTTCTCTAGAACTGGCGTGGTTGGTGGCTGCGCGGCTCATGGACCTAGCAAGGCCGGCTGGCAGGACGCAGCGACCGGCTGGGCCCCTGCGCGGCAAGGCAGCGGCCGGCACAGCCTGGCCGGAGCCAACTCACAGCCTGCCCGGTCCGGCTTGGCTCGGCTGGCGCAGCCCCGGCAGCGGTCAGGCAGGGCGTGGCTGGAGGCACCAGATCCGGCCCGTGGGGGCTCGGATCCGCCCCCGCCAGCCACCCCCACCGCTGGCGACGACGAGGAAGAGAAGGGGCGGGAGCTGGCCGGTGCCAGCCCGCTGCTTGCCCGGCACGGTTTGGCCCGGCCGACGCAGCCTCGGTAGCAGCCAGGTGAGGCGCGTCTAGAGGCACTAGATCCGGCCCGGGGGGCCACGGATCCACCCCAAGCGCTGGCGACGATGGGGAAGAGGAGGGGTGGGAAGGAATGGCGGGGGGCGGAGAGGGAAGGGAGGGGATGCACCGGACGAGCTCTGGTTTTTGGGAGCTGCCGCTGGCCACCGCCGCCGCATGCCGGAGGGCGACAGCGGCGGCCGGAGGGGCGTCTGGGAGGGGGTGGTGCTGGTTGCACCAGCGAGTGCCCCCCGAGTCGCCCGTTGAGGAGCTCTTCAAAGGTGTTGTTTCATTACATTGCCTTGTCCGGGCTGGATCTGGGGAGCTTTTGGTTCTGTGAATGCTCTAATTAGGTTGCCTGCTTATATGATAGTATGATTCATGATTTATGCAGCTTGATATGAACTTGGAACGCTTGCAATCAGCTATTGATGTCCTACTTATTAGGCTTGCCCAAACGTTTACAACTACCAAGCTGAAGCACCTTTTTCTTTTGAATAATTATGACATGGCCATCTCTGTCCTGAAGGTCTGTTTACTGCTTCAATTTATAATTTCTCATGTTATACTCATCGCAATTCTTTTGAAAGTTTACTGTAGCTTTCTTTTCTCAGGAAGCTGGCGATGAAGCCAAAAAACTGCAAAGATATTTTGAAGAGAAGTTAGAAACTAACATGATGGCTTTTGTGGTAAAGCAATCCTCATGTCTTCAATATCCTGTGGGTTGTGCTGGTTTGGATTGCTTCTAGTGGGATCTAGTATTTTCTATTAAACTTATGCTAGGTTGCAACCGATCTCCACTACGACAATGCTGCAATAGGGGACTAATGACAAGTTTTAGACCGCAAATGAGTGATTTTGACCTTTACAATATTTCTGATATGTTGACACAATGCATATATTTATAACTATAGAAATATTTGGTATAGAAAACTAAGTATCTTTAGTCACATTGTTTATTGTTGGTAACTGGCGGATCACTGCCCATTTATTAAACTTTGGGAATGAGTAAAGATATGCACATTACACTTTGAAATATAATTTCTTAAATCTTAATTATTCTAAAATTTTTGGATAACATTCCATATGGCGAATGGAAATGAGAACATTAAGATATGATTACAAGATAATATTTACAACCATTTATTTGGATTTACCAGTGTTGTGAGTTTCTTTCAAGCTCTTCAACATTTTCCTTTTTTTCCTTTTAACCTTCTGCATGTTCGAGGAAATAAGTCTTTTAACCAAACCAAATGCCCAGGAATCAAACCCAGGTGTCAGGGAGGTTAAATAGCCTCCCCACCACAAGAACACTGACCTATTTCCGGTTTACTATCAGGATAAACTTAAATATTATAGGCTCCTTTTTATGAACTGAAATTATTTCATTGTATCCTTTCAAACAAAGTTTTTCATGTCTTTGTTGGAGTACAGGATGATTTGCTCATGGAACATTTCAGTGACTTACTTCGGTTTGTGAGGAGTCATGTTTGTAAGTTGCAGAAAACTTCACACCAGTTGATGTGAATGCTATCACCCATGGGAATATGCAAAAAATGATCATTCTTATCCTCTTTTTAGCGGAAGACCTGGTATCTTACACCGAGGACACCAATATTGCTGATGTTGAGCCAGTTGTGAAGAACTTTGCCATGAAGTGGAGAATTGTTCTAGAGCTCATGCACAATGAAGTCATAACTTCTTGTAGTAACCTTTTGTCTGGGATGGCAATTCTAAAAGCAGCAATGACTCAGTTGCTTAATGACTATAACAGGCTCTCAGAACGTGTGAAAAAAATCTCAGGGGGTTCGACTTTGAACAGACATATGGTTTCCATCACCTCTATTTCATATGAAATCAGGAAATACTCAAGAACACTCTAGTTGCTTATCATGGCGTCCAAGAAGTTCTGGACAAAAAGTTAAACCAAAATATCATCATCGAGACTTTTTTAAACCTTCCAACCAGACAAGTGCCAGTTGACATTCTTAGTTTGGTTTTAAGAGTAGGTACTGTAAATAGGACAGTTAAAACATCTTTTACTTTATGTTTGTTACTGTTATTGATATTTTTTTATGTGCTATATAGCCTACCACAACTTGCTTGAGACTATTAGGCTTTCTTGTTTCATTCTGGAAAGTTACTAATTTCCTGATGCGTTACCTATTATTTTCCAAAGTTTATTGAATCACCCGAAGCTGGCGATGAAGCCAAAAAACTGCAAAGATATTTTGAAGAGAAGTTAGAAACTAACATGATGGCTTTTGTGGTAAAGCAATCCTCATGTCTTCAATATCCTGTGGGTTGTGCTGGTTTGGATTGCTTCTAGTGGGATCTAGTATTTTCTATTAAACTTATGCTAGGTTGCAACCGATCTCCACTACGACAATGCTGCAATAGGGGACTAATGACAAGTTTTAGACCGCAAATGAGTGATTTTGACCTTTACAATATTTCTGATATGTTGACACAATGCATATATTTATAACTATAGAAATATTTGGTATAGAAAACTAAGTATCTTTAGTCACATTGTTTATTGTTGGTAACTGGCGGATCACTGCCCATTTATTAAACTTTGGGAATGAGTAAAGATATGCACATTACACTTTGAAATATAATTTCTTAAATCTTAATTAT
>JAHUYU010003648.1:0-15992 GCA_030439765.1 Tripidium arundinaceum | reverse complement strand
ACAAACTAAAACAAGGAAAACTAAGGACAGTAACCCTACAGGCTACAGACCTACACAACGGTCATCATGTACAAGGATATTTTTCTAGGTACAGATAAAAGCAGACAACAAAGTTGGATTCAAAGGAGGTGCACAATTTCAAAGCACAGCAAGAGCAAGGGCATTCACAGAGGGGGGAGGGATAGATTAGATAGTTGGCCCGGTAAAAAAAAAGGCAAGACTCGAGAATCTGAAGGGAACCCTAGCCAGGAAGTCAAGACACAAGAGTCTGAAGAAAACAACAGATAAGTTGGCCAGATTTCACCTAAGTCTTACCAAGATTTATTATTCGGACCAATACATATTCTAGAACTAACAGGGTTCTGATCTTGTGATATTAAAAAGAGATGCATTGTTGCCTGTGAAAACTGTGACACCAGTTGTTAATGTCACTTGTTTGGTTAAGTCTCCAAATGAATCATGCATGTTCTAGCACACTAAAATTGAATCTGTCACGAGACATTTTGATGAACTATATGGTACAGGGGAAGTATGACGCCATGGCATTAAGCTTTAAAATAAGCCAATCTCATATGCCAGTGTACATTACCTCTTCTTCAAAGTGCTTCTTCACACTAATGAGCTTCTGCCAGTTTCCATACTCAGTAATGCCCAGAGGCCAATCATGTGACAAGAATACATCTAGCGGCTCCTTCAAATGCATGAGCTTGAGAACATCATAATGCCTTACATGGTACACAGACCGTATAGTATCTTCATTGTATGGAGGCCTCTCGTAGTGTCCTGCATAGGTAGCAGTAAGTTTGGGTTACTCAATGCACAAAAATTTACAGTTGCATCATTTTTCATTAGTCTTCTGCCCTTATATGATAGTACCCTCTAGATGCAAGCAAGGTTAAAAAAAATAACAAATCCAAGTATCACATGTAAAACAAAAACAGACTTACCTAAATGATAATGGTATTTGTTATGTATTCCTGACAATCCACCAATTCGTATGTTCCAAACTTAAACAACACCAGCAAACCCCAAAAAGTATATGTTAGGTGCTGCCCATCCTCCATAGTACCTGATAAATAGTCATTACATTTTCAAATGAGCAAAAAAAAACACATCAACTATAGATAAAGTACTGAAAGATTGTACTCAAAGTACACTGTTAATCTCCTTGCTAATAATTTTAACTGGGATGTAAGTTACAAGAAAGTCCGAATCTAGCAACTGAATAACATAATTTCCACAGCAGTACGTTTAGGCCCCTGTTTGGATCCATTAGTGATAATAGTTAGCTGCTAGCAGAGGGAAATAGGCCCTTAGTTATGCACTTATACTACAAAATGGTTCATAGTACGAAATCAGTTTTCACAATTTTATGACCACAAAGTCTAGTTATTTGTAATCAAACATGAACTTGAGGATATGTTAAAAACCTAGGGGCAAGGGGAAAGACAAATTATAGAAATTGCAAAGACTCACAATTCCCACAGATAATTGGATGCTTCGTGGTTTCCACCGATAAAGATGGTTGGGTACGGAGCAACTGCTTCTCCTGAGTAGTACTTCCAAAATGAGTTCATGGTACGATACTTTTGTGGGACGTTAACACACTGTAAATCGTTCTCATTCCTAACAGCCTGGAAGAAGAATGAAATGTCAGAAGTGAGATATATTACATCTAGTACAGAATTACTACAGTACTACTCCCTCCATCCCAAATTATAAGTCATTCCAAGAATCTTGGAGAGTCAAACCATCTCAAGTTTGACAAATTTATATGAATAAGATAATAACATTTATGATTTCAACTAAGTATTATTGGATTCTTCACTAATTATATTTTCATAGTATACCTATTTGATGTCATAAATCTTTGTAATTCTCTCTATAATTTTGGTCAAACTTGAGATGCTTTGACTCTCCAAGATTCTTGGAATGACTTATGATTTGGAATGGAGAGAGTACCAAACATCTACAAAAATGGCAGTTGTTTCTCACATTTCCCAACCATGCGAACAAACGTTAATTCAAACGGAACTCCCCAGAACGGCTCAACAATCGAGAGGGATGAGCGTACCTGGAAATCGCCGCAGCAGAGGAGGAGGTCAATCTTTACGCCCTCGGCCTCCTCGAGCTTTCGCAGCGTGTCGTAGACTATGTCCAGCTCCCCGTGCATGCAGCCCTCCACCGCGATCTGCACGGAAACACCCAGTGAGGCATTACGTCGAACAGCTGGCGCCCGCGGGCAAAACTAACAGCATCCGGACCTCGAGTTCGGAGCGGCAGGCGATACAGGAGGTTGCACGAGAGGGAATCGAACGGAGGGGAGGAAGCACAGACGTCTCTTACCTTCATGGCGCCGGGGACTGGAGGTGGAGGAAGGATGCCGGCGAGCAGTGGATGGAGCGCCGGAACGAGTAGCCGGGAAGGGGAGCCGGCGGGAGGCGTGGGGAGAAACCGGGAAGTCGCGAGTCTGCGAAACGGGGCTTTCGGGATGGTGGTCGTCCCCGCGGCCCACTCGCAGTTAGGACTCGGGTTGCTATGGGCCTCGATCTAGTATAGGCCCAGCACAACTTAACTCCACCACGCTTTGAATTGAAGCTTGCTTTCTCCCATCATTGGCTTCTTGTTTGGCACGCCCGATTCCGGGGGAAGAACCACCACTGCGGCAACGAAAAGGAGGGAGAGGAGTGTCGGCCGTGCCCTCCTACTCTGGCTCCGGCGCAGAGAAGAAGAGGGGGCACCGGTGGGGACGACCCCCTCACTGGATCTCGACGAAGAGGAAGCAGCGGAGGGGGCGACAGCGCGGCACGGACTGCGAGGACGAAGGAAGACAAGGGGGCATCCAGCGGCCGTGGCGGCGCGCGAAGGAAGAGCTCCACAAGGGCGACGGAGGAGGAGCCGGTGGAGCAGTAGATCTCCGCTGTCGCAGCCTCACTGCTCGGCCATGGAGAGCGCCGTGGAGAGGAGTTGCGACGCGGAGAAGGAGCGGACGGGCGTGGAGAGGAGCTACGGCGCCGTCATGCGAGGAGGCGGGCGGGGGCGGGGGGTAGAATCGCCGGAGATTTCTCCCACTGCTGGCCGAGCGCCAATTCTGATACCACGTTAAAACGGTGCGCGGGGGCGGCGGGGGCGGGAGGGGAAGCCTTGGCAGGGTTTGTTCACTTGGAAAATCGCGGGGAGAAAATCTGGATCGGAAGCGGGACGTTTGGCAGGGTTTGTTCGTTTTTTTTTTCACCAGAATCGCCTGAGAAGCGGTTCTAAACAAGCCCATAGATACTCGGAGCTAGCCCCTGGATGAGAATTGGCACAGAATTGTATAAGAAACAAACCATTGAAGAGTCAATCCTCATGTGATTCTCGCTGCAATTGTGTAACAGAACGCCATAGTATCTGCATCAGCTATGTATCACCTTTAGATTAATCACATGTAATGGAGGGGTTAATTATCGTGTTGATTATGAATTCAATCATCAATGGCAAAAATTGACCAATTTCCCGTGAAGGATAATTGTCTAGCTCAATTTAAATCGCACATGTTACTACCCGACCAACGGCGTGACCCCGCTTCCTCTCCCTCCCGCACTCTTCCTCTCCCTCTCTCTCTCCTTCCCGCGGGCGGGCTTGGCCACCGGTGGGGAGGCAGCGGGTGCTGGTGGCCTTGGCCTTGGGAGCCGGGGTGGGAGGGGACGCCTTGGGAGTGGACTTGGGCAGTGCCGCGGCGGGAGCCGGGGTGGCAGGGCGCACGCCATTGCTGCGGTGGTGGTGGTGGTGGTGTGCGGCATGTGCTCTGCTGCCCTGACTATCTCTACTTTGGTGGAGGGCGGGGTGCAGGAGGTGGAGCGCCATGAGGAAGGAGGGGGGTCGCGCGATCCCCACTAACGCGACTGGTCACGCGATAACCCCCTCCATTTAAATTGGTAGGGCCTGTTTGATTGATGGGTTCAAAAAGTTGTCTGAGCCACACATGCACTATGGATGTCTGATTTTAGACGTCTACTAGAACCAGAATATGTTCTTGTAGGTATTGCCCACCAAGCCTTCAACACGATAATTAACCCCTCCATTACATGTGATTAATCTAAAGGTGATACATAGCTGATGCAGATACTATGGCGTTCTGTTACACAATTGCAGCGAGAATCACATGAGGATTGACTCTTCAATGGTTTGTTTCTTATACAATTCTGTGCCAATTCTCATCCAGGGGCTAGCTCCGAGTATCTATGGGCTTGTTTAGAACCGCTTCTCAGGCGATTCTGGTGAAAAAAAACGAACAAACCCTGCCAAACGTCCCGCTTCCGATCCAGATTTTCTCCCCGCGATTTTCCAAGTGAACAAACCCTGCCAAGGCTTCCCCTCCCGCCCCCGCCGCCCCCGCGCACCGTTTTAACGTGGTATCAGAATTGGCGCTCGGCCAGCAGTGGGAGAAATCTCCGGCGATTCTACCCCCCGCCCCCGCCCGCCTCCTCGCATGACGGCGCCGTAGCTCCTCTCCACGCCCGTCCGCTCCTTCTCCGCGTCGCAACTCCTCTCCACGGCGCTCTCCATGGCCGAGCAGTGAGGCTGCGACAGCGGAGATCTACTGCTCCACCGGCTCCTCCTCCGCCGCCCTTGTGGAGCTCTTCCTTCGCGCGCCGCCACGGCCGCTGGATGCCCCCTTGTCTTCCTTCGTCCTCGCAGTCCGTGCCGCGCTGTCGCCCCCCTCCGCTGCTTCCTCTTCGTCGAGATCCAGTGAGGGGTCGTCCCCACCGGTGCCCCCTCTTCTTCCTCTGCGCCGGAGCCAGAGTAGGGAGGCACGGCCGACACTCCTCTCCCTCCTTTCGTTGCCGCAGTGGTGGTTCTTCCCCCGGAATCGGGCGTGCCAAACAAGAAGCCAATGATGGAGAAAGCAAGCTTCAATTCAAAGCGTGGTGGAGTTAAGTTGTGCTGGGCCTATACTAGATCGAGGCCCATAGCAACCCGAGTCCTAACTGCGAGTGGGCCGCGGGGACGACCACCATCCCGAAAGCCCCGTTTCGCAGACTCGCGACTTCCCGGTTTCTCCCCACGCCTCCCGCCGGCTCCCCCTTCCCGGCTACTCGTTCCGGCGCTCCATCCACTGCTCGCCGGCATCCTTCCTCCACCTCCAGTCCCCGGCGCCATGAAGGTAAGAGACGTCTGTGCTTCCTCCCCTCCGTTCGATTCCCTCTCGTGCAACCTCCTGTATCGCCTGCCGCTCCGAACTCGAGGTCCGGATGCTGTTAGTTTTGCCCGCGGGCGCCAGCTGTTCGACGTAATGCCTCACTGGGTGTTTCCGTGCAGATCGCGGTGGAGGGCTGCATGCACGGGGAGCTGGACATAGTCTACGACACGCTGCGAAAGCTCGAGGAGGCCGAGGGCGTAAGATTGACCTCCTCCTCTGCTGCGGCGATTTCCAGGTACGCTCATCCCCTCTCGATTGTTGAGCCGTTCTGGGGAGTTCCGTTTGAATTAACGTTTGTTCGCATGGTTGGGAAATGTGAGAAACAACTGCCATATTTGTAGATGTTTGGTACTCTCTCCATTCCAAATCATAAGTCATTCCAAGAATCTTGGAGAGTCAAAGCATCTCAAGTTTGACCAAAATTATAGAGAGATTACAAAGATTTATGACATCAAATAGGTATACTTTGAAAATATAATTAGTGAAGAATCCAATAATACTTAGTTGAAATCATAAATGTTATTATCTTATTCATATAAATTTGGTCAAACTTGAGATGGTTTGACTCTCCAAGATTCTTGGAATGACTTATAATTTGGGATGGAGGGAGTAGTACTGTAGTAATTCTGTACTAGATGTAATATATCTCACTTCTGACATTTCATTCTTCTTCCAGGCTGTTAGGAATGAGAACGATTTACAGTGTGTTAACGTCCCACAAAAGTATCGTACCATGAACTCATTTGGAAGTACTACTCAGGAGAAGCAGTTGCTCCGTACCCAACCATCTTTATCGGTGGAAACCACGAAGCATCCAATTATCTGTGGGAATTGTGAGTCTTTGCAATTTCTATAATTTGTCTTTCCCCTTGCCCCTAGGTTTTAACATATCCTCAAGTTCATGTTTGATTACAAATAACTAGACTTTGTGGTCATAAAATTGTGAAAACTGAATTTCGTACTATGAACCATTTTGTAGTATAAGTGCATAACTAAGGGCCTATTTCCCTCTGCTAGCAGCTAACTATTATCACTAATGGATCCAAACAGGGCCTAAACGTACTGCTGTGGAAATTATGTTATTCAGTTGCTAGATTCGGACTTTCTTGTAACTTACATCCCAGTTAAAAATTATTAGCAAGGAGATTAACAGTGTACTTTGAGTACAATCTTTCAGTACTTTATCTATAGTTGATGTGTTTTTTTTGCTCATTTGAAAATGTAATGACTATTTATCAGGTACTATGGAGGATGGGCAGCACCTAACATATACTTTTTGGGGTTTGCTGGTGTTGTTAAGTTTGGAAACATACGAATTGGTGATTGTCAGGTAATACATAACAAATACCATTATCATTTAGGCAAGTCTGTTTTTGTTTTACATGTGATACTTGGATTTGTTATTTTTTTTAACCTTGCTTGCATCTAGAGGGTACTATCATATAAGGGCAGAAGACTAATGAAAAATGATGCAACTGTAAATTTTTGTGCATTGAGTAACCCAAACTTACTGCTACCTATGCAGGACACTACGAGAGGCCTCCATACAATGAAGATACTATACGGTCTGTGTACCATGTAAGGCATTATGATGTTCTCAAGCTCATGCATTTGAAGGAGCCGCTAGATGTATTCTTGTCACATGATTGGCCTCTGGGCATTACTGAGTATGGAAACTGGCAGAGCTCATTAGTGTGAAGAAGCACTTTGAAGAAGAGGTAATGTACACTGGCATATGAGATTGGCTTATTTTAAAGCTTAATGCCATGGCGTCATTACTTCCCCTGTACCATATAGTTCATCAAAATGTCTCGTGACAGATTCAATTTTAGTGTGCTAGAACACTGCATGATTCATTTGGAGACTTAACCAAACAAGTGACATTAACAACTGGTGTCACAGTTTTCACAGGCAACAATGCATCTCTTTTTAATATCACAAGATCAGAACCCTGTTAGTTCTAGAATATGTATTGGTCCGAATAATAAATCTTGGTAAGACTTAGGTGAAATCTGGCCAACTTATCTGTTGTTTTCTTCAGACTCTTGTGTCTTGACTTCCTTGGCTAGGGGTTCCCTTCAGATTCTCGAGTCTTGCCTTTTTTTTTTACCAGGGCCAACTATCTAATCTATCCCTCCCCCCTCCTGTGAATGCCCTTGCTCTTGCTGTGCTTTGAAATTGTGCACCTCCTTTGAATCCAACTTTGTTGTCTGCTTTTATTCTGTACCTAGAAAAATATCCTTGTACATGATGACCGTTGTGTAGGTCTGTAGCCTGTAGGGTTACTGTCCTTAGTTTTCCTTGTTTTAGTTTGGCACATGCACTGTGTTTGACAGTTTGAGTGAATTTACTTTCTTACAATGAACATCTTTTATTCTTAACTCATATTCATATATCTTCTGGAATGCAAATGTTATACTTTCCAGGTTAACAATAGAACGCTAGGCAGCAAACCTGCAGCTGAATTACTGAACAAACTAAAACCACCATACTGGTTTTCGGCGCACCTTCACTGTAAGTTCCCTGCTATCATCCAGCATGGAAAGAATGGGCCTACGACGAAGTTTCTTGCGCTTGATAAGTGCATTCCTGGTCGCAATTTTTTGCAGGTGCTCTCATTTCTGTCAGGATACTTTCCATCGTTATAAATAAAAGTTTTGTAGTACATGTTTGTTTCTGATGTTATCCATTCCATTTTAGGTTATAGACATTCCATCCAATCCAGGACCATATGAAATCCAGTATGATGAAGAATGGCTTGCAATAACACGAAGATTCAACAGTGTTTTCCCCTTAGCACGGACACGATTTACTATGCGGTTGGTGCATATAATATCTTTATTCGTTAGCAGTTTAGCACATGGTCCATGCTCTGAAAAATTTGTAGCCACTGCTAAATCTGGAGATGTTCAACTTTTTTTACTTAAAAGGGATGAGCAGCTTGACACTGAAGAAGACCGGCAATGGGTCAGGAGCAAGTTGAATGCTAGAGGAGCTAGGCCTTTTGATTTTGTCCAGACCGCACCATCTTTCAGTCCTTCCAGTACAATATCTAAACACCCCATAACAGGTAAGTTTGAATATTCACTTGTGACTTAATCAGCTACTTATAGTTTTTATTGGGCTATATATTGTTCAAGCCTTTAAGTTTGGTGTTACACATCGCACATTTCCTTTAAATCCAATGGCTTTTCTATCAATAATCAAAACTAGGAAAAAATAGTTGTGATTCTGATCATTTCGTAATTCCATCTGGATGTTAACTTTAATTTTTTAAGACCATACTTGGGATAAAGTTTGAATCTATTTTCCTTTCTTACCAAAGTTCTAACAGTAACATAGCATTTCACATTTCTTCTCTGTTATACACAGTTTGCTGCAGGAATCCACAAACTGAGTCTTTTCTTCAGCTTCTGGAACTCCCATATCTGCTGGACTCATCTAAATCTGAGGGTATGACTCATTTGAATCTGAGGGTTAATATCATTTCTGTTTATATTTATGCAGTTTATTTCATAAATATGTAAAGAGGAGAACTACTGAACTAGCAAAAGTTTGGTTGGTCTCATTGACTTTCCTCTGTAGACAGTTGATACTGTCACTTATGCTTCTAGATTTTTTATAATTTATGGTTTCTCAACTTTCGATCTACAGGGTTTGGTAGAAATGAGTCAAGCTCTCAGCCAGGAAACACACTTGATGATGAACATATAGAGCTACCATGTGAAGATGAAGATGCTTTAGAAGATGATGAGTGAAGGACAGCGCTGTTGGACAAGTACCATTGCATTTGCACCTATCATGTTGGTTGCAGGTTTTTGCGATGGATGGCCTTGTCTCTGTAGATTGCAGTCTAGATATCTAGACGAGGAACTAACATGTACTAGATTGTATTGTCATAGCTGCTTGTTGGTGGGAGAACGTTTGTGGAGTTACAGGGTGATCAGTTGATCACAATGCCAACTCTCTTTGGTGTTGAGTTCATACTGATTTTTCAACTAAGTACAATTAATCACTAGATACATTTGGTGGAAAATGTTAGCCAAAATAGGATCTACTAGCAAAGTAGAGGTCAGCTATAAAACATATATTTGGAACCTGTGTGCGTAACTACTAGCCCTAGCTAGTCCCTTTTCATTTCTAAAGAAGACTTGTTACGAATGATGAATACGCAGACCACTTTATTTATGTACAATTACTTGTCTCATTCCAAAGGTACGTTTGTTTCCCACGATATCTCTATCAACTTTACTTATTTTCATCCAGCTTACTATCTTAGCACATCATGCTTTATTATGACAGGGCAGTTTGGGGCTGAACAACGTTCTCCCCAAGTCTGTGGTTACAGCTGAAACCAGGCCGCAGAAGTTACTTAGCATATACCTCCACCAAACACGTTGCTGCAGCAGATCACAAGATATACAGGAAAAAAAATCCACATTTCGAAGGGGGCCTAAACCTGCAACCAACCCTACGTCTGAAAAGTGAAAACACCCTGTCGCCGTTCTTCGAGCGTTCTGAATTTCTGATTGCTTTTCGGCAGGGAGCCGGTTAAAGCGCCACCTATCGCGCCACACGGAGGTGCGCGGCCCCAGGTCCTCCCAGCCTCACGCTTGACGGTGCATGCCTGCGACCCCAACCTTACACGTCCTGACATGCTGTACGTTTCGACATGCTGTCGGACCCACTACCTCCCCCCACTCTTTTTTCATTGACGTTGCATGCATGCTGACGCAATAAAAAAAAGCAAAACATTTTATTTAAATTGCTATACTTTTGAATGATGTATCCGTTTTCAATTCCGTTTGCACTAGTATATTCTACGTGACAAGGCGAACAAAACTAGACCTCACTTGCCTATGTTTCACAGAATTTTATTTTAGTAGCAATTTATGTGTAAAAATGTGCTAGGAGATTTATGAAAAAATTTGCTACCATGTACTCCCCCGTCCTAGGATACAAGGCGTAACTGTTTTTCTCCTTAGTCCCATGATACAGGGCGCTTGCACTTTAGCTCCCGCATGCAGCATCTAATGCAGGACCAAATCGACTCTTGGGCTCCCACGCAAATGCATTTGTGCAGCATGAATGCTGGAAGCTAATTGGCTAGTCCGTTTTTACATGCACGCATGCGTCGTCACAATAAATTGGACGGAGAACCAAAACACCTTTAATGTGTAGGAGTTAATTTGCTTATTGGTCTTGATGCATGAGGGAGTTGCGCCTTCTATCTTGAGACGGAGGGAGTAATACAAAACTTGCTACTTCAAAAATATACTAAAGTTTTTACATGGTATGCACATCGATTGTTATCATGGAAATATAATAAATTTGTTATATAGTATTTATATTTTTTTATTTTATCTAATTTTGTTTTTAGGAAATATTTGTCAATTTTAGTTTTATTTATTGCTTGTCAATTTCACTTTCATTATTTCAGTTATTTTCATTGTTTCTTTTAGTTTCAGTTAAATGAGTTTTTTTCAATATTTTTTTATTTTCAGTTTTCAGTCAATTTTTTTCTTTTTTTAGTTTCAGTTTTCAGTCAATTTTTTTAATGTTTTTTTAATTTCAGTTTTCAGTCATCCTTCCGGTAATTTCAGTTTTATTTTTTTTCATTGTGTATACTTTAGTTTTCAGTTTTGTGATTTTCTGGATGTCAATTTTAGTTTTAGTATCTGGTAATTTCTGTTCATTTTTTTTCATTATGTATATTTTAGTTTTCAGTTTTGTTGATTTTTTGGTTGTCAATTTCAGTTTTAGTATCTGGTAATTTCTGTTTCAGTATTATATTTTTTTATTTTTATTGTGTCTACTTTAGTTTTCAGTTTTTTTTTGTCAATTTCAGTTTAATTTTCTGATTGTCAATTTCAGTTTCAGTCTTTGGTAGTTTATTTCAGTGGTTCAATTTCCCGTTTAGGTTTGAATGCCTTTCTAAATCCTGCATATTAACTGTTCTTCAATATTTTCTTCTTTTAAATATTTTATTTTTTCAATGTTATTTTATATTTTTTTATTTTATCTAATTTTGTTTTTAGGAAATATTTGTCAATTTTAGTTTTATTTATTGCTTGTCAATTTCACTTTCATTATTTCAGTTATTTTCATTGTTTCTTTTAGTTTCAGTTAAATGAGTTTTTTTCAATATTTTTTTATTTTCAGTTTTCAGTCAATTTTTTTCTTTTTTTGCTCATTTGAAAATGTAATGACTATTTATCAGGTACTATGGAGGATGGGCAGCACCTAACATATACTTTTTGGGGTTTGCTGGTGTTGTTAAGTTTGGAAACATACGAATTGGTGGATTGTCAGGAATACATAACAAATACCATTATCATTTAGGCAAGTCTGTTTTTGTTTTACATGTGATACTTGGATTTGTTATTTTTTTTAACCTTGCTTGCATCTAGAGGGTACTATCATATAAGGGCAGAAGACTAATGAAAAATGATGCAACTGTAAATTTTTGTGCATTGAGTAACCCAAACTTACTGCTACCTATGCAGGACACTACGAGAGGCCTCCATACAATGAAGATACTATACGGTCTGTGTACCATGTAAGGCATTATGATGTTCTCAAGCTCATGCATTTGAAGGAGCCGCTAGATGTATTCTTGTCACATGATTGGCCTCTGGGCATTACTGAGTATGGAAACTGGCAGAAGCTCATTAGTGTGAAGAAGCACTTTGAAGAAGAGGTAATGTACACTGGCATATGAGATTGGCTTATTTTAAAGCTTAATGCCATGGCGTCATTACTTCCCCTGTACCATATAGTTCATCAAAATGTCTCGTGACAGATTCAATTTTAGTGTGCTAGAACACTGCATGATTCATTTGGAGACTTAACCAAACAAGTGACATTAACAACTGGTGTCACAGTTTTCACAGGCAACAATGCATCTCTTTTTAATATCACAAGATCAGAACCCTGTTAGTTCTAGAATATGTATTGGTCCGAATAATAAATCTTGGTAAGACTTAGGTGAAATCTGGCCAACTTATCTGTTGTTTTCTTCAGACTCTTGTGTCTTGACTTCCTTGGCTAGGGGTTCCCTTCAGATTCTCGAGTCTTGCCTTTTTTTTTTACCAGGGCCAACTATCTAATCTATCCCTCCCCCCTCCTGTGAATGCCCTTGCTCTTGCTGTGCTTTGAAATTGTGCACCTCCTTTGAATCCAACTTTGTTGTCTGCTTTTATTCTGTACCTAGAAAAATATCCTTGTACATGATGACCGTTGTGTAGGTCTGTAGCCTGTAGGGTTACTGTCCTTAGTTTTCCTTGTTTTAGTTTGGCACATGCACTGTGTTTGACAGTTTGAGTGAATTTACTTTCTTACAATGAACATCTTTTATTCTTAACTCATATTCATATATCTTCTGGAATGCAAATGTTATACTTTCCAGGTTAACAATAGAACGCTAGGCAGCAAACCTGCAGCTGAATTACTGAACAAACTAAAACCACCATACTGGTTTTCGGCGCACCTTCACTGTAAGTTCCCTGCTATCATCCAGCATGGAAAGAATGGGCCTACGACGAAGTTTCTTGCGCTTGATAAGTGCATTCCTGGTCGCAATTTTTTGCAGGTGCTCTCATTTCTGTCAGGATACTTTCCATCGTTATAAATAAAAGTTTTGTAGTACATGTTTGTTTCTGATGTTATCCATTCCATTTTAGGTTATAGACATTCCATCCAATCCAGGACCATATGAAATCCAGTATGATGAAGAATGGCTTGCAATAACACGAAGATTCAACAGTGTTTTCCCCTTAGCACGGACACGATTTACTATGCGGTTGGTGCATATAATATCTTTATTCGTTAGCAGTTTAGCACATGGTCCATGCTCTGAAAAATTTGTAGCCACTGCTAAATCTGGAGATGTTCAACTTTTTTTACTTAAAAGGGATGAGCAGCTTGACACTGAAGAAGACCGGCAATGGGTCAGGAGCAAGTTGAATGCTAGAGGAGCTAGGCCTTTTGATTTTGTCCAGACCGCACCATCTTTCAGTCCTTCCAGTACAATATCTAAACACCCCATAACAGGTAAGTTTGAATATTCACTTGTGACTTAATCAGCTACTTATAGTTTTTATTGGGCTATATATTGTTCAAGCCTTTAAGTTTGGTGTTACACATCGCACATTTCCTTTAAATCCAATGGCTTTTCTATCAATAATCAAAACTAGGAAAAAATAGTTGTGATTCTGATCATTTCGTAATTCCATCTGGATGTTAACTTTAATTTTTTAAGACCATACTTGGGATAAAGTTTGAATCTATTTTCCTTTCTTACCAAAGTTCTAACAGTAACATAGCATTTCACATTTCTTCTCTGTTATACACAGTTTGCTGCAGGAATCCACAAACTGAGTCTTTTCTTCAGCTTCTGGAACTCCCATATCTGCTGGACTCATCTAAATCTGAGGGTATGACTCATTTGAATCTGAGGGTTAATATCATTTCTGTTTATATTTATGCAGTTTATTTCATAAATATGTAAAGAGGAGAACTACTGAACTAGCAAAAGTTTGGTTGGTCTCATTGACTTTCCTCTGTAGACAGTTGATACTGTCACTTATGCTTCTAGATTTTTTATAATTTATGGTTTCTCAACTTTCGATCTACAGGGTTTGGTAGAAATGAGTCAAGCTCTCAGCCAGGAAACACACTTGATGATGAACATATAGAGCTACCATGTGAAGATGAAGATGCTTTAGAAGATGATGAGTGAAGGACAGCGCTGTTGGACAAGTACCATTGCATTTGCACCTATCATGTTGGTTGCAGGTTTTTGCGATGGATGGCCTTGTCTCTGTAGATTGCAGTCTAGATATCTAGACGAGGAACTAACATGTACTAGATTGTATTGTCATAGCTGCTTGTTGGTGGGAGAACGTTTGTGGAGTTACAGGGTGATCAGTTGATCACAATGCCAACTCTCTTTGGTGTTGAGTTCATACTGATTTTTCAACTAAGTACAATTAATCACTAGATACATTTGGTGGAAAATGTTAGCCAAAATAGGATCTACTAGCAAAGTAGAGGTCAGCTATAAAACATATATTTGGAACCTGTGTGCGTAACTACTAGCCCTAGCTAGTCCCTTTTCATTTCTAAAGAAGACTTGTTACGAATGATGAATACGCAGACCACTTTATTTATGTACAATTACTTGTCTCATTCCAAAGGTACGTTTGTTTCCCACGATATCTCTATCAACTTTACTTATTTTCATCCAGCTTACTATCTTAGCACATCATGCTTTATTATGACAGGGCAGTTTGGGGCTGAACAACGTTCTCCCCAAGTCTGTGGTTACAGCTGAAACCAGGCCGCAGAAGTTACTTAGCATATACCTCCACCAAACACGTTGCTGCAGCAGATCACAAGATATACAGGAAAAAAAATCCACATTTCGAAGGGGGCCTAAACCTGCAACCAACCCTACGTCTGAAAAGTGAAAACACCCTGTCGCCGTTCTTCGAGCGTTCTGAATTTCTGATTGCTTTTCGGCAGGGAGCCGGTTAAAGCGCCACCTATCGCGCCACACGGAGGTGCGCGGCCCCAGGTCCTCCCAGCCTCACGCTTGACGGTGCATGCCTGCGACCCCAACCTTACACGTCCTGACATGCTGTACGTTTCGACATGCTGTCGGACCCACTACCTCCCCCCACTCTTTTTTCATTGACGTTGCATGCATGCTGACGCAATAAAAAAAAGCAAAACATTTTATTTAAATTGCTATACTTTTGAATGATGTATCCGTTTTCAATTCCGTTTGCACTAGTATATTCTACGTGACAAGGCGAACAAAACTAGACCTCACTTGCCTATGTTTCACAGAATTTTATTTTAGTAGCAATTTATGTGTAAAAATGTGCTAGGAGATTTATGAAAAAATTTGCTACCATGTACTCCCCCGTCCTAGGATACAAGGCGTAACTGTTTTTCTCCTTAGTCCCATGATACAGGGCGCTTGCACTTTAGCTCCCGCATGCAGCATCTAATGCAGGACCAAATCGACTCTTGGGCTCCCACGCAAATGCATTTGTGCAGCATGAATGCTGGAAGCTAATTGGCTAGTCCGTTTTTACATGCACGCATGCGTCGTCACAATAAATTGGACGGAGAACCAAAACACCTTTAATGTGTAGGAGTTAATTTGCTTATTGGTCTTGATGCATGAGGGAGTTGCGCCTTCTATCTTGAGACGGAGGGAGTAATACAAAACTTGCTACTTCAAAAATATACTAAAGTTTTTACATGGTATGCACATCGATTGTTATCATGGAAATATAATAAATTTGTTATATAGTATTTATATAAAGATACTAACCCCTAAAGAGAGTAGCGGACCAAAACAGACAAGCTGCAATCTGGAGGGGCAAATTATTAAAATAAACATTGCATAAGCTGCCAATTAGGGGGGCAAGTTATTATACAACACATTACAAAAAAGCTAGGAAACATGACTTGCTACCAACTAGGGGCATTTATTAAAAAATGAGGGTAGCGGCACAAAACAAGACAAGCTGCAACCTGGGGGCAAATTATTGGAACAAGTATTGCATAAGCTGCTAACAAGAGGGGCAAGTTATTATATAACCCACTATATGAGCCGGGAAACATGACTAGCTGATAGTTGGAGGGACATTTATTAAAAAGACAAGAGTAGCGGCCCAAAATAAGACAAGCTACACCCTGAGAGGCAAATTATTAGAAGAAGCATTGCATAAGGTGCTAACTTAAAGGGCAAGTTATTATACAACTAATATGTAGAATTTAGGAATGCATTCGAACC
>JAHUYU010001705.1:0-16700 GCA_030439765.1 Tripidium arundinaceum | reverse complement strand
GAGTTAGGTGGTTTAGGTATTCCTATTCTTAGTGTAGGATCTCTGGTACACAAAGATGGCCTAGAGGGGGGTGAATAGTGTAATAGAACCGCCCAATTTATACAAGCTTAAGCGAGAAAATCACCCGCCAGAGCAGATAGATTAACGCACTTGAGCTCGTACAAACCCGGTAGTCCGTGAAATCACGAAGGATTTCAAACTTTTCCACAATCCAGCCAAGATCGTATTTAGTTCAGCAGTCACCATTCATATGCATACGTAAGTTCGCACATAGTTGAAATACATCGGAGTTCGGAATAAAAGTTATTACAACCCAAGTTCGAAAAGTAGCGGAAGCAAATTGTTTGAAACCACACACACACTTAGTTTGGATTACAGTGCCAACTTCTGGTCATGTCCAACAAAAGCAAAGCGACGATAGAGAGTGACCATGCCCTTGGTCTATGCATCGCCCATTGCTGGGTAGAGGCAGTTAATACAATAACCATAGTACATCTGTCCATCTGCAAAACAACATGGGATAGAACCCTGAGTACGGGAATGTACTCAGCTAGACTTACCCGTCATAACTGAAAATTAGACTCCAAGGAGTATGAAAGGCTTTATAGTGGGGCTAGCTTGACTCTTGTTGCAAAAGCAATTATTACTTGTAAACAATTGAACCTTTTAGCATCAGGTTAATCTTTATTAACCTACCATCTAGGTTTGCACCTGAACTAAGGCAATCATGTGATTAAGACAATCAGCTGTAGTCATATCATAAAGTGTACTTTCAGTATGATCCCCATACCGCTCATAACCATCTTGATGTTCCATATACATTACTACGATGACGTGGCTCAAGTCAAGTGCTCACTATCCAGGAGCGTTGGCGATTCGAATCGATTCCTAACCAGCTGGTGATTTATTCCCCACACAAACCACACTCACCCGCTAAAGTGAGCTACAGGTCACCACTGCACATATTCAGGTGCAACGCCGCAGGTTGAATAGGAGCCGCCACACCCAGGGGCCGGCCGACTGCCAAGAAGGGTCCAGGACTTTAAACACCTGACCCTACTTGAGCTCACCATCACGCCCCTGTCTACCCCCATACAGCTCCAGTGTGATGCGCCCTGCAGGTCCACTCCCGGCCTGAATAGTGTTAGGCTTCGCGGTCGGAACGACTTATCCGGCCAGCTAAATGTGAGGCATGCGTTCAACATGACTTGAGGGACGCACAACGGTACGGTCCATAATCGACACAGACGGAGTCACTATAGCTCAACAACTCTATAAGCCCCGTCCGGTCTCCAGTTCTTTACCAACACATAGTTGTTTCCATCATAACCGCACCTTTTTCACATAACTGAGTAACCACCTATATCTCGCAGGTGACCGGAAATCACCTGACTTCTACCGGTCTAAGCAGGGCTAAGCATTTATACTCGAACCTAGACCTAGCAGGGTAGTCAAGGAGATATAGATATATCAAGTTAAGACAAGGAATATAATGCAGCAACGGTTGCAAACAACTCCTATACGTAATGCAACAATCATTAAATACGTAAAGTAATTATTTAGCAAACCGTAGGGAATAAAATGCTCCGGGGCTTGCCTTTCTCAAAGGAGCTAGGTCGATGATCTGGGCACTCCTGCAGATCTTCCTCGACGACCTCTTCCTCGACTTGCACCTCCCGTGCCTGCTCCTCGGACTCCTCAGGAACTGGATTCGGGGTCTCCTCCTGCGATCCTGTATGATGCAGATGCGGGTATGAATACGAGGGATGCAAGAAGTGTATACAAGGGAGCATGATGGTATGATGATATGGGTGCTTGTTGGTGAATGAACAATTTCCATTTAACTCTTCTACAAGGTAGTCAACATCATCTAAGAACAAGTACTACGAGCACATGTCATCTACTGCATTCTCTTCTACTATACTAACTACTAGCACACACATTACAAACACCACTACTGCTAGTAACACCACTTTTACCAAAAGTACAGCAAACCACTCACATTACATGTCAAGGTGCTTCAAAGATACACCAAAGTATTCCTATATATACCATTTCACATAAAATGATAAGTTACCTTTTTACTCCATTAATTAGGGTTACACATGAACATGCACCACTGGTGCTTATAAAAATCTAAGAAAATTACAGTAGCCTACTCATGCTTACTGGAATCCACCACAAAAATTTCACAACATTTACTTAAGTATTTTATCCTACACAAAAATGACAAACAGCAGGGCATAAATGCACATGAAAATACTTTATACTATGAAAAGTATCAAACAATAGATTTCATATTTTTCCTACTTACTTCTTAGTACAAGAACAGTCATCAAAATTTACCAAGTTATTATCACACATATTTTATTTCCTATGAATTTCCTAAGGAATCAACATTTAATACACTTAATTCATAACTCCATTTTCATCAACAGTACATATCATCACAATTATTTTTCACAGATTCTACATGACACAAGAAGACCAACAAAACAAGACTCACATTTTTCTGACATTCCTAGAATTACTTATGCATTTTCCCAGATTACAAGCATTTAACAAATTAAATAAAGCTCTATATAAAAGTATCATAAAAATTGCATTTAATACTTTTAGCATGTAGATCCAATCATAAGCAACACAACAAAATTTGTTTCACTAATTTTGGACATGTATTTTACAAGATATGAATTTTTGAAGCTTTAAATCAATTTCTGAAATCATTTTTGAAATTCTTTTCTTTAAACAAAACCGGATCTAAATGCTACGGCCACCCAGACAGCGCACACAGGGAAACAGCAAGCTACTGACACACGGGCCCGGTGGTCAACCGACCCCACCGGTCAGTCCAACCAGGCAGAGGCGGCCATTGACCGGCCGGACCTCGCCGGCGGCGGGGTCTCTGGCCGCGGGGTTGGCACCACCGTGCTCCCCGCAGCGCGGCGGAGCTGCCAGGCCAGCTGGTTGAACCGGGGAGGCACCGGAGCTATCTCGCTGGCGGAGGTGACGGCACGGCGGCGCTGCCCGCCGTCGGCAGGCTGTCTCTGGCCACAGCGGGGCCAGGCCCGGCGCGCGCGAGCTTCGCGAGGAGGAGGAAGACGCTGTGCTCGCGACGAAAAGGTAAAAACAGGGGTGGAAGAGGGTCGCCGGCGGAGCTCCGGCCATGGCGGCTCGGCAGCGGAACGGTCCAAAGCGGCCATTACCTTGACAAGAATGGCAATGGAGGCGCGCATGAGGTCGGGCTTGACGAGGCGGAGTGGGAGCCGGGAGGAATCGGTGGCGGTTGGTGCGAAGGAGCGGGAACGGTGCCGACAGCCTCACGGCGGCGCTGCGAACGGCAGCGTTCCGCTGCTGCGGTGCCTGCGCGAGCGAGAGCGAGGAAGGGAGCGGAGAGGGGCGAGGTGAGTGAAGGCGAGGGCGCGGCTCGGACTGCCATAAGGGCGCGGTCGGAGCGGCCACCGCCCACCGTCACCGGTGGCTGGCCGCCACGCGGCGGGCGCGGATGGGGGAGGCGGGGCGGCCGGTCGGGCGCGGCGCGTCCACGCGCGCGGGAGCGTGCGCGCGGGCGTGGGCTCGGGCCGAAACGGCAGCTGGGCCGGAAGTGAGGGGCCGGCCCAGTTAGCTGTTGTCCTCTCTTTGTTTTTTGAATTTCATTTGAAACTCAACCCAAATGGCTCCCAAAATTCAAATTTCAAACATATTCAGGCTGAGGTCCAAAAATATGAAATATTGCTCACAAAAAGTAGAACATTTCATATTTAAGGGTCAAATCCCAAATCTGCCTAAAATTTGAGTTTTAAGGATCCAAAGAAAAAGCATTTTTGAAATTATTTTTGAAATTCATTTCAAACAGATCTTTGGGGCACTTTTTGAGCAACTTCCACACATTTTCATGAAATGATGTAAACATAAAAGTTGTTCCATTTTTCAAGATCTACCACTTTGCTTTAATGATCCAGGTCAAAATCCAACTAGATTTTGAATTTTAAATTAAACATAGCAAACAAGCATATCACATGAAATCACACTTATCCATTTTAATGCAAAGAAATGCATAATGATGCTTATGCATGATTAATGATGATCATGCACATGAGATGATGGGCTAATGCATGCTTAACACCTAGGGGTGTTACAGCCCTTCCCCCGTTATAAAAATCTCGTCCCGAGATTTGAGTTACGAACCATTTGTTATAAAAATCTTTATAGGACTTTTGTAGATAATCGGCCGTTTCCCAAGTAGCATCTCTATCATCATGGAGACTCCATTGTACCTTGTAGGTCCTTATCACCTTATTTCGAGTCACTCGATCCTTAGTATCCAAGACTCTCACTGGTTGTTCTTTATAAGCTAAGTCTGACTTAAGCTTAATGTTCTCAGGTTCAATTCTTTCTTCCGGAACTCTCAAACATTTCTTTAATTGTGACACGTGAAACACAGGGAAGATAGCACTCATTGCTTCAGGTAACTGCAACTTATAAGCCACGGGACCCTTTCTTTCCAGAATCTTATAGGGCCCTACATATCTAGGAGCTAACTTCCTCTTAATTCCAAACCGTTGTACTTTCTTCATCGGTGTCACCTTCAAGTAGACGTAGTCACCAACCTCGAACTGAAGCGGTCTTCTTCTCTTATCCGCATAACTTTTCTGACGTGCCTGTGCAGCTGCCATATGTTGTTGGATAATTCTGACCTTTGACTCTGCCTCGTTAACAAAGTCGATGCCATAGTATCTCCTTTCCCCTGGTTCAACCCAATTCAACGGTGTTCTGCACTTCTTGCCATATAGTGCCTCAAAAGGTGCCATCTTGATACTCTCTTGATAACTATTATTGTATGAGAATTCCGCGAGTGGTAACCACTCTTCCCATGAACCCTTAGCTGATAACACACAAGCTCTTAACATATCTTCCAAAACTTGGTTAAGCCTTTCCGTCTGACCTGATGTTTGCGGATGGTAAGCTGTACTGCGGATTAAGCTAGTGCCCAAACATTTGTGCAGACGTTCCCAAAAGTGAGCTGTAAACTGAGATCCTCTATCTGATATGATGGTTTTTAGTATTCCGTGTAATCGAACAATCTCTGCAAAGTAACGGTCAGCGTACTGAGGCGGTCGATCTCGAGTGTTTACAGGTAGAAAATGAGCTGACTTAGTCAACATGTCCACAATTACCCATATCGAATCATGTCCTTTTCGAGTAAGGGGAAGTCCTGTAATGAAGTCCATACTTATGTCATCCCACTTCCAATCCGGAACAGACAAAGGTTATAACAACCCGACAGGTTTCATGTGAATAGCCATTACTCTACAACAAGTGTCACATCGTGCCACATAGGCTGCTATCTCTTTCTTCATTTTTGTCCACCAATAACGTGGCCTCAAATCTTGGTACATCTTGCTACTTCCAGGATGGATAGATAGCTTAGAAAGGTGCGCCTCATCCATAATCTTGTTTTTAAGTTCTCGGATTTTTGGTACCACGAGGCGATCATCAAACCATAACACACCTTGTTCATCAAGCCGAAAATGTGGAATTGCTTCTTGCTTCATTCTTTCCTTGAGGTGAAACAATCCTTTATCTGTTTTCTGTCCTTCTATAATCTGGCTTTCAAGCGAACAACTAATCTGTATGCTATATAACACTTCTGAATGCATCAAATCAAACCCATCTTCAAACAACGGTTGTATCAGGTTGCAATGTGACTTGCGACTCAGAGCATCTGCCACTACATTTGCCTTGCCTGGATGATAATGCACTTGCAAATTATAATCCTTTATCAACTCCAACCATCTTCTTTGTCTCATATTCAACTCAGGCTGAGTGAATATGTACTTCAAACTCATATGATCCGTGTAAACATGGCACACATTTCCAAGCAGGTAGTGCCTCCAAATTTTTAAAGCATGCACGACTGCGGCAAGCTCTAGGTCATGAGTTGGATAATTGACCTCATGCTTCCTCAACTGGCGTGAGGCATATGCAATCACTCGACCATCTTGCATAAGAACACAACCCAAGCCACTCTTTGATGCGTCATAGAACACATCAAAAGGTTTCTCTATGTTTGGTTGCGCCAGAACAGGGGCAGCGGTTAGCAACTTTCGCAAGGCACGAAAGGCTGCCTCACACTCTTCTGTCCAGGCAAACTTCTTATCCTTTTGAAGCAAACTCGTCATAGGTTTGGAAATCTTGGAAAAATAATTGTGATGATATGTACTGTTGATGAAAATGGAGTTATGAATTAAGTGTATTAAATGTTGATTCCTTAGGAAATTCATAGGAAATAAAATATGTGTGATAATAACTTGGTAAATTTTGATGACTGTTCTTGTACTAAGAAGTAAGTAGGAAAAATATGAAATCTATTGTTTGATACTTTTCATAGTATAAAGTATTTTCATGTGCATTTATGCCCTGCTGTTTGTCATTTTTGTGTAGGATAAAATACTTAAGTAAATGTTGTGAAATTTTTGTGGTGGATTCCAGTAAGCATGAGTAGGCTACTGTAATTTTCTTAGATTTTTATAAGCACCAGTGGTGCATGTTCATGTGTAACCCTAATTAATGGAGTAAAAAGGTAACTTATCATTTTATGTGAAATGGTATATATAGGAATACTTTGGTGTATCTTTGAAGCACCTTGACATGTAATGTGAGTGGTTTGCTGTACTTTTGGTAAAAGTGGTGTTACTAGCAGTAGTGGTGTTTGTAATGTGTGTGCTAGTAGTTAGTATAGTAGAAGAGAATGCAGTAGATGACATGTGCTCGTAGTACTTGTTCTTAGATGATGTTGACTACCTTGTAGAAGAGTTAAATGGAAATTGTTCATTCACCAACAAGCACCCATATCATCATACCATCATGCTCCCTTGTATACACTTCTTGCATCCCTCGTATTCATACCCGCATCTGCATCATACAGGATCGCAGGAGGAGACCCCGAATCCAGTTCCTGAGGAGTCCGAGGAGCAGGCACGGGAGGTGCAAGTCGAGGAAGAGGTCGTCGAGGAAGATCTGCAGGAGTGCCCAGATCATCGACCTAGCTCCTTTGAGAAAGGCAAGCCCCGGAGCATTTTATTCCCTACGGTTTGCTAAATAATTACTTTACGTATTTAATGATTGTTGCATTACGTATAGGAGTTGTTTGCAACCGTTGCTGCATTATATTCCTTGTCTTAACTTGATATATCTATATCTCCTTGACTACCCTGCTAGGTCTAGGTTCGAGTATAAATGCTTAGCCCTGCTTAGACCGGTAGAAGTCAGGTGATTTCCGGTCACCTGCGAGATATAGGTGGTTACTCAGTTATGTGAAAAAGGTGCGGTTATGATGGAAACAACTATGTGTTGGTAAAGAACTGGAGACCGGACGGGGCTTATAGAGTTGTTGAGCTATAGTGACTCCGTCTGTGTCGATTATGGACCGTACCGTTGTGCGTCCCTCAAGTCATGTTGAACGCATGCCTCACATTTAGCTGGCCGGATAAGTCGTTCCGACCGCGAAGCCTAACACTATTCAGGCCGGGAGTGGACCTGCAGGGCGCATCACACTGGAGCTGTATGGGGGTAGACAGGGGCGTGATGGTGAGCTCAAGTAGGGTCAGGTGTTTAAAGTCCTGGACCCTTCTTGGCAGTCGGCCGGCCCCTGGGTGTGGCGGCTCCTATTCAACCTGCGGCGTTGCACCTGAATATGTGCAGTGGTGACCTGTTAGCTCACTTTAGCGGGTGAGTGTGGTTTGTGTGGGGAATAAATCACCAGCTGGTTAGGAATCGATTCGAATCGCCAACGCTCCTGGATAGTGAGCACTTGACTTGAGCCACGTCATCGTAGTAATGTATATGGAACATCAAGATGGTTATGAGCGGTATGGGGATCATACTGAAAGTACACTTTATGATATGACTACAGCTGATTGTCTTAATCACATGATTGCCTTAGTTCAGGTGCAAACCTAGATGGTAGGTTAATAAAGATTAACCTGATGCTAAAAGGTTCAATTGTTTACAAGTAATAATTGCTTTTGCAACAAGAGTCAAGCTAGCCCCACTATAAAGCCTTTCATACTCCTTGGAGTCTAATTTTCAGTTATGACGGGTAAGTCTAGCTGAGTACATTCCCGTACTCAGGGTTCTATCCCATGTTGTTTTGCAGATGGACAGATGTACTATGGTTATTGTATTAACTGCCTCTACCCAGCAATGGGCGATGCATAGACCAAGGGCATGGTCACTCTCTATCGTCGCTTTGCTTTTGTTGGACATGACCAGAAGTTGGCACTGTAATCCAAACTAAGTGTGTGTGTGGTTTCAAACAATTTGCTTCCGCTACTTTTCGAACTTGGGTTGTAATAACTTTTATTCCGAACTCCGATGTATTTCAACTATGTGCGAACTTACGTATGCATATGAATGGTGACTGCTGAACTAAATACGATCTTGGCTGGATTGTGGAAAAGTTTGAAATCCTTCGTGATTTCACGGACTACCGGGTTTGTACGAGCTCAAGTGCGTTAATCTATCTGCTCTGGCGGGTGATTTTCTCGCTTAAGCTTGTATAAATTGGGCGGTTCTATTACACTATTCACCCCCCTCTAGGCCATCTTTGTGTACCAGAGATCCTACACTAAGAATAGGAATACCTAAACCACCTAACTCTTTTTTCTGGGCAACCAATTGCCGGTTGGCAAGATGATAGTTATGCTTATCCTCATTATTATTCCATAGGAACCGAGCCATATGAGAATTGATCATATCAATCACCCATCTAAGAAATTTAATAATGGACATCAGATAAATGGGAATGCTAGCAAGGCAAGCTTTCAGCAAAGTGAGACGTCTTGCATAGGACAGCAATCTACCTTTCCACCCAGCTATCCTTTTAATAATCTTATCAATAATAGGCTGAAGGTCCTCCCTTCTTAACTTTGTGAAATGTGATGGGACACCTAAGTACTTAAGTGGGAATTTTCCTGTTTTACAACAGAAAATTCTTGCAAATTCATTAACCCTCTCCTTATCAATACCAATGGTTAGAAGATCACTCTTATCATAGTTGATCTTCATCCTAGTCATTTGCTCATAACAAAGAAGAAGCCACTTCAAATTATTAACTTTTTCTATGTCATTTTCCAAAAACAGAAGTGTATCATCTGCATATTGTAGGCTGATAATACCACCCTCAATAACTTGAGGCAGCAGACCAGAAACCAAATTACTTCTAACTGCTTTAACAAGTATCCTAGTAAAAATGTCAGCCACTAGATTAAATAAAAGAGGAGACGAAGGATCTCCTTGCCTCAAACCCTTTCCAGGTTTAAAATAAGAACTATTTTCATCATTAATTCTGACACAGATAGACCCTCCCTGAATAACAGCCCTAATCCATTTTCTCCAAATGGGACCAAACCCCCTAGAAACCAACATATCTTCCACAAAGGCCCAGCTTACCCTGTTATAAGCCTTCTCATAATCTAGCTTAAGAATGACACCACTTTGTTTATTCTTATGAATGTCATGAATTATCTCATGAGCTGCCACCACACTTTCTAAAATAAATCTCCTTTTTATAAAGGCTGTCTAATTAGGGGAGATAAGCCTATCGGCAACTTTAATGAGCCTATTATTCAGAGCTTTAGAAAAGATTTTAAAACTGCAATTCAAAAGACTAATAGGCCTAAACTTCTTAAGATATTTAGCCTCAGGTTCCTTGGGAATTAAAGTGATCATGGCATAGTTTAATCTATCTAAGTTCAGATTCCCAGATTCAAACTCTTTAACCAACTTCATAAAGTCTGTTTTGATAGTCTCCCAAAAAATACTGGTAAAACATAAAAGAGAAACCATCTAGGCCAGGGACCCCTTCTGCATAGGACTCAAAAATAGCTAACCTAATTTCTTCTTTAGAGAAAGGAGCTTCCAAGAGCTCATTTTCCAACATAGTGACTTTATCTTCTTCTTCCCAGAAATCATTCCCTAATTTCACTCCTAGGTTCTCCTCAAAGCCAAACAAATTCTTGTAAAAAAACACTGCATGATCTAACATCTCCTCGGTCTCTTCTATTACACCATCATCACTTTCTAAAACCGAGATTCTTTTTTTCCTAGCTCTCTGGTTGGCTAAAGCCTGAAAATAGGGAATGATTTCTGGGAAGAAGAAGATAAAGTCACTATGTTGGAAAATGAGCTCTTGGAAGCTCCTTTCTCTAAAGAAGAAATTAGGTTAGCTATTTTTGAGTCCTATGCAGAAGGGGGTCCCTGGCCTAGATGGTTTCTCTTTTATGTTTTACCAGTATTTTTTGGGAGACTATCAAAACAGACTTTATGAAGTTGGTTAAAGAGTTTGAATCTGGGAATCTGAACTTAGATAGATTAAACTATGCCATGATCACTTTAATTCCCAAGGAACCTGAGGCTAAATATCTTAAGAAGTTTAGGCCTATTAGTCTTTTGAATTGCAGTTTTAAAATCTTTTCTAAAGCTCTGAATAATAGGCTCATTAAAGTTGCCGATAGGCTTATCTCCCCTAATTAGACAGCCTTTATAAAAAGGAGATTTATTTTAGAAAGTGTGGTGGCAGCTCATGAGATAATTCATGACATTCATAAGAATAAACAAAGTGGTGTCATTCTTAAGCTAGATTATGAGAAGGCTTATAACAGGGTAAGCTGGGCCTTTGTGGAAGATATGTTGGTTTCTAGGGGGTTTGGTCCCATTTGGAGAAAATGGATTAGGGCTGTTATTCAGGGAGGGTCTATCTGTGTCAGAATTAATGATGAAAATAGTTCTTATTTTAAACCTGGAAAGGGTTTGAGGCAAGGAGATCCTTCGTCTCCTCTTTTATTTAATCTAGTGGCTGACATTTTTACTAGGATACTTGTTAAAGCAGTTAGAAGTAATTTGGTTTCTGGTCTGCTGCCTCAAGTTATTGAGGGTGGTATTATCAGCCTACAATATGCAGATGATACACTTCTGTTTTTGGAAAATGACATAGAAAAAGTTAATAATTTGAAGTGGCTTCTTCTTTGTTATGAGCAAATGACTAGGATGAAGATCAACTATGATAAGAGTGATCTTCTAACCATTGGTATTGATAAGGAGAGGGTTAATGAATTTGCAAGAATTTTCTGTTGTAAAACAGGAAAATTCCCACTTAAGTACTTAGGTGTCCCATCACATTTCACAAAGTTAAGAAGGGAGGACCTTCAGCCTATTATTGATAAGATTATTAAAAGGATAGCTGGGTGGAAAGGTAGATTGCTGTCCTATGCAAGACGTCTCACTTTGCTGAAAGCTTGCCTTGCTAGCATTCCCATTTATCTGATGTCCATTATTAAATTTCTTAGATGGGTGATTGATATGATCAATTCTCATATGGCTCGGTTCCTATGGAATAATAATGAGGATAAGCATAACTATCATCTTGCCAACCGGCAATTGGTTGCCCAGAAAAAAGAGTTAGGTGGTTTAGGTATTCCTATTCTTAGTGTAGGATCTCTGGTACACAAAGATGGCCTAGAGGGGGGTGAATAGTGTAATAGAACCGCCCAATTTATACAAGCTTAAGCGAGAAAATCACCCGCCAGAGCAGATAGATTAACGCACTTGAGCTCGTACAAACCCGGTAGTCCGTGAAATCACGAAGGATTTCAAACTTTTCCACAATCCAGCCAAGATCGTATTTAGTTCAGCAGTCACCATTCATATGCATACGTAAGTTCGCACATAGTTGAAATACATCGGAGTTCGGAATAAAAGTTATTACAACCCAAGTTCGAAAAGTAGCGGAAGCAAATTGTTTGAAACCACACACACACTTAGTTTGGATTACAGTGCCAACTTCTGGTCATGTCCAACAAAAGCAAAGCGACGATAGAGAGTGACCATGCCCTTGGTCTATGCATCGCCCATTGCTGGGTAGAGGCAGTTAATACAATAACCATAGTACATCTGTCCATCTGCAAAACAACATGGGATAGAACCCTGAGTACGGGAATGTACTCAGCTAGACTTACCCGTCATAACTGAAAATTAGACTCCAAGGAGTATGAAAGGCTTTATAGTGGGGCTAGCTTGACTCTTGTTGCAAAAGCAATTATTACTTGTAAACAATTGAACCTTTTAGCATCAGGTTAATCTTTATTAACCTACCATCTAGGTTTGCACCTGAACTAAGGCAATCATGTGATTAAGACAATCAGCTGTAGTCATATCATAAAGTGTACTTTCAGTATGATCCCCATACCGCTCATAACCATCTTGATGTTCCATATACATTACTACGATGACGTGGCTCAAGTCAAGTGCTCACTATCCAGGAGCGTTGGCGATTCGAATCGATTCCTAACCAGCTGGTGATTTATTCCCCACACAAACCACACTCACCCGCTAAAGTGAGCTACAGGTCACCACTGCACATATTCAGGTGCAACGCCGCAGGTTGAATAGGAGCCGCCACACCCAGGGGCCGGCCGACTGCCAAGAAGGGTCCAGGACTTTAAACACCTGACCCTACTTGAGCTCACCATCACGCCCCTGTCTACCCCCATACAGCTCCAGTGTGATGCGCCCTGCAGGTCCACTCCCGGCCTGAATAGTGTTAGGCTTCGCGGTCGGAACGACTTATCCGGCCAGCTAAATGTGAGGCATGCGTTCAACATGACTTGAGGGACGCACAACGGTACGGTCCATAATCGACACAGACGGAGTCACTATAGCTCAACAACTCTATAAGCCCCGTCCGGTCTCCAGTTCTTTACCAACACATAGTTGTTTCCATCATAACCGCACCTTTTTCACATAACTGAGTAACCACCTATATCTCGCAGGTGACCGGAAATCACCTGACTTCTACCGGTCTAAGCAGGGCTAAGCATTTATACTCGAACCTAGACCTAGCAGGGTAGTCAAGGAGATATAGATATATCAAGTTAAGACAAGGAATATAATGCAGCAACGGTTGCAAACAACTCCTATACGTAATGCAACAATCATTAAATACGTAAAGTAATTATTTAGCAAACCGTAGGGAATAAAATGCTCCGGGGCTTGCCTTTCTCAAAGGAGCTAGGTCGATGATCTGGGCACTCCTGCAGATCTTCCTCGACGACCTCTTCCTCGACTTGCACCTCCCGTGCCTGCTCCTCGGACTCCTCAGGAACTGGATTCGGGGTCTCCTCCTGCGATCCTGTATGATGCAGATGCGGGTATGAATACGAGGGATGCAAGAAGTGTATACAAGGGAGCATGATGGTATGATGATATGGGTGCTTGTTGGTGAATGAACAATTTCCATTTAACTCTTCTACAAGGTAGTCAACATCATCTAAGAACAAGTACTACGAGCACATGTCATCGTAGTAATGTATATGGAACATCAAGATGGTTATGAGCGGTATGGGGATCATACTGAAAGAAGAGTTAAATGGAAATTGTTCATTCACCAACAAGCACCCATATCATCATACCATCATGCTCCCTTGTATACACTTCTTGCATCCCTCGTATTCATACCCGCATCTGCATCATACAGGATCGCAGGAGGAGACCCCGAATCCAGTTCCTGAGGAGTCCGAGGAGCAGGCACGGGAGGTGCAAGTCGAGGAAGAGGTCGTCGAGGAAGATCTGCAGGAGTGCCCAGATCATCGACCTAGCTCCTTTGAGAAAGGCAAGCCCCGGAGCATTTTATTCCCTACGGTTTGCTAAATAATTACTTTACGTATTTAATGATTGTTGCATTACGTATAGGAGTTGTTTGCAACCGTTGCTGCATTATATTCCTTGTCTTAACTTGATATATCTATATCTCCTTGACTACCCTGCTAGGTCTAGGTTCGAGTATAAATGCTTAGCCCTGCTTAGACCGGTAGAAGTCAGGTGATTTCCGGTCACCTGCGAGATATAGGTGGTTACTCAGTTATGTGAAAAAGGTGCGGTTATGATGGAAACAACTATGTGTTGGTAAAGAACTGGAGACCGGACGGGGCTTATAGAGTTGTTGAGCTATAGTGACTCCGTCTGTGTCGATTATGGACCGTACCGTTGTGCGTCCCTCAAGTCATGTTGAACGCATGCCTCACATTTAGCTGGCCGGATAAGTCGTTCCGACCGCGAAGCCTAACACTATTCAGGCCGGGAGTGGACCTGCAGGGCTAAGCATTTATACTCGAACCTAGACCTAGCAGGGTAGTCAAGGAGATATAGATATATCAAGTTAAGACAAGGAATATAATGCAGCAACGGTTGCAAACAACTCCTATACGTAATGCAACAATCATTAAATACGTAAAGTAATTATTTAGCAAACCGTAGGGAATAAAATGCTCCGGGGCTTGCCTTTCTCAAAGGAGCTAGGTCGATGATCTGGGCACTCCTGCAGATCTTCCTCGACGACCTCTTCCTCGACTTGCACCTCCCGTGCCTGCTCCTCGGACTCCTCAGGAACTGGATTCGGGGTCTCCTCCTGCGATCCTGTATGATGCAGATGCGGGTATGAATACGAGGGATGCAAGAAGTGTATACAAGGGAGCATGATGGTATGATGATATGGGTGCTTGTTGGTGAATGAACAATTTCCATTTAACTCTTCTTTCAGTATGATCCCCATACCGCTCATAACCATCTTGATGTTCCATATACATTACTACGATGACATGTGCTCGTAGTACTTGTTCTTAGATGATGTTGACTACCTTGTAGAAGAGTTAAATGGAAATTGTTCATTCACCAACAAGCACCCATATCATCATACCATCATGCTCCCTTGTATACACTTCTTGCATCCCTCGTATTCATACCCGCATCTGCATCATACAGGATCGCAGGAGGAGACCCCGAATCCAGTTCCTGAGGAGTCCGAGGAGCAGGCACGGGAGGTGCAAGTCGAGGAAGAGGTCGTCGAGGAAGATCTGCAGGAGTGCCCAGATCATCGACCTAGCTCCTTTGAGAAAGGCAAGCCCCGGAGCATTTTATTCCCTACGGTTTGCTAAATAATTACTTTACGTATTTAATGATTGTTGCATTACGTATAGGAGTTGTTTGCAACCGTTGCTGCATTATATTCCTTGTCTTAACTTGATATATCTATATCTCCTTGACTACCCTGCTAGGTCTAGGTTCGAGTATAAATGCTTAGCCCTGCTTAGACCGGTAGAAGTCAGGTGATTTCCGGTCACCTGCGAGATATAGGTGGTTACTCAGTTATGTGAAAAAGGTGCGGTTATGATGGAAACAACTATGTGTTGGTAAAGAACTGGAGACCGGACGGGGCTTATAGAGTTGTTGAGCTATAGTGACTCCGTCTGTGTCGATTATGGACCGTACCGTTGTGCGTCCCTCAAGTCATGTTGAACGCATGCCTCACATTTAGCTGGCCGGATAAGTCGTTCCGACCGCGAAGCCTAACACTATTCAGGCCGGGAGTGGACCTGCAGGGCGCATCACACTGGAGCTGTATGGGGGTAGACAGGGGCGTGATGGTGAGCTCAAGTAGGGTCAGGTGTTTAAAGTCCTGGACCCTTCTTGGCAGTCGGCCGGCCCCTGGGTGTGGCGGCTCCTATTCAACCTGCGGCGTTGCACCTGAATATGTGCAGTGGTGACCTGTAGCTCACTTTAGCGGGTGAGTGTGGTTTGTGTGGGGAATAAATCACCAGCTGGTTAGGAATCGATTCGAATCGCCAACGCTCCTGGATAGTGAGCACTTGACTTGAGCCACGTCATCGTAGTAATGTATATGGAACATCAAGATGGTTATGAGCGGTATGGGGATCATACTGAAAGTACACTTTATGATATGACTACAGCTGATTGTCTTAATCACATGATTGCCTTAGTTCAGGTGCAAACCTAGATGGTAGGTTAATAAAGATTAACCTGATGCTAAAAGGTTCAATTGTTTACAAGTAATAATTGCTTTTGCAACAAGAGTCAAGCTAGCCCCACTATAAAGCCTTTCATACTCCTTGGAGTCTAATTTTCAGTTATGACGGGTAAGTCTAGCTGAGTACATTCCCGTACTCAGGGTTCTATCCCATGTTGTTTTGCAGATGGACAGATGTACTATGGTTATTGTATTAACTGCCTCTACCCAGCAATGGGCGATGCATAGACCAAGGGCATGGTCACTCTCTATCGTCGCTTTGCTTTTGTTGGACATGACCAGAAGTTGGCACTGTAATCCAAACTAAGTGTGTGTGTGGTTTCAAACAATTTGCTTCCGCTACTTTTCGAACTTGGGTTGTAATAACTTTTATTCCGAACTCCGATGTATTTCAACTATGTGCGAACTTACGTATGCATATGAATGGTGACTGCTGAACTAAATACGATCTTGGCTGGATTGTGGAAAAGTTTGAAATCCTTCGTGATTTCACGGACTACCGGGTTTGTACGAGCTCAAGTGCGTTAATCTATCTGCTCTGGCGGGTGATTTTCTCGCTTAAGCTTGTATAAATTGGGCGGTTCTATTACACTATTCACCCCCCTCTAGGCCATCTTTGTGTACCAGAGATCCTACACTAAGAATAGGAATACCTAAACCACCTAACTCTTTTTTCTGGGCAACCAATTGCCGGTTGGCAAGATGATAGTTATGCTTATCCTCATTATTATTCCATAGGAACCGAGCCATATGAGAATTGATCATATCAATCACCCATCTAAGAAATTTAATAATGGACATCAGATAAATGGGAATGCAA
>JAHUYU010001098.1:0-15495 GCA_030439765.1 Tripidium arundinaceum | reverse complement strand
GGTCGTATTTATCCTTAGGGAAGCAATGGCTAAAGAATATGAGCATAAGAAATACCAACAGTGGCTGAATCTCTTTAGATTAGTGCGGCTGAGATGCACTTTGATGGCATCATTGCTCGTTAGCTGCAGTCGGTGGAGACCGAATTAAGTTCTTGTAGATTGTCTAGTTTTTTTGCCTTCTCCATGATCATTTTGATCACAATGAGAAAGAACTGCTAATCCGGCAGCTCTTCCATGTCAAACAGATTTCTACGGTAGCTAATTATGTCTCCCATTTTATAGAACTAGTGGACCGAGTCGCTGCCTATTCTTGAAACACCAGTCCCATGTATTTCACCATATGTTTTATTGATGGCCTCAAACCTGATATTAAGCAACATCTGCTATGCGCCCAAGCACACATGCAATGCCAAGCAGACAAGGGTCGTTCTGAGCGCACTTTTGCTATTGGGGACATGGTATTCTTGAAGCTCCAATCCAGTGCGTTCTAGAGAGTGACCAGAGAGGCTTTTAGCGCACTGGATTGATCCGGTGCTTGGCACCACCAATCTGGTGACTCCATTTGAGAATTCCCGCGCGAGGAACAATGTTAGCATTTATCCGATGATCCCTAGGGTTAGGCACCAGACAAATCCGGTGAATAACCTTAGCTACAGTATGCTCAGTTCAGTACCTTAACAACGTAGCACATAGTCTGGTGCCCTCTACCAGGCAACACTGGATCAATCTGGTGCCTGCGGAGAGGCTACAATCAGCTCCATTTTCAAATGTGCTAACTCCTATATGTGTCCAACATATGTTCAAGTGAGTTAGAATTTTCACAGACATTTTTCACATAATTTTTTCTTGCATCTCACCATGTCACTAGTTCTAATGCATATGTAATGCATTTTCACACCTGGTGGCACTTAGATAACTGATTAGACTTTAGAGCTCCCCTCTTAATAGTACGGCTATCTATTCTAAACCCAATCATGTACTCTATTGCATCTTGACCAGCAAAACAAAATCCCTATTTATACCTTTGCCTTCACACCATAGGGTTTTGTTTTTCTCTTTCTTCGTTTCCAAGTGAGAGCTTGCTCCAATTGAATTGATGACCCTTCATCCATCTCCAAGCCTTGCTCTCCATCTTGGTGTGGACCTAACCTAGCTTAATCACACACTTAGCAAAATATTAGTCCACTAGTTGTCTCAATTACCAAAACCAACCTAGCTTAATCACACACTTGATAATCATTTCACCTTTTGATTTTCATCCTTAGCATCATGGTTAGATACACCTCAAAAATAGTAGAAACCCCGTGAGATCAACATTATAAGCAAATCTAGATACCACTTGGAAAACTAAGCATCTAGGCTAGTGTCTAGCTACCACTTGTAACACCTACACATGCTAGTTTTTGAATTCATCAATCAAGTCAATGTTTAGCAATAACTACACAGGCAAGAGAAATACTACTTGATAAATAACAACTATTCTACTTATGCATATGCAATCAACAATATGTACTGCACAAAAAATGCAACAATCAAGTGTTCATGAGCTTGCTCCCCCTAATTGTGTGCTTCAAAATATTGATCCCTTGATCCCTCTCTTTTCTCCAATGCTTCCATCTTTAGTCCAATTCTCCCCCATGCTTCTAAGTTCTATCTTTGTGTCCAACTTCTTCCCCTCTGGCATCAATTTCCATAAAGGATGAAACCATTTGAAATACAAAACTTGTTGCTTCGAGATGTACATCACTTGAATCTTAGGAAGACACCACATTTGATGGAGATGATCACTTAAAGTTGAGGATCACTTGAATCTTCTATGTGAGGGCCCTCCCCGCGCCAACCAAACTAACCTGGGTGCTGTCCACTTGACCAGCCCGTTCTAGCCAAAACGACATGGAGAGTCCTCAGGAGAGTGTCGTCTGCACCTCCTCTTCAGGACCTTTTATGGTTGAGTTACACCACACTAGCCATTCATCAAGTCATTCACATATCACGATCATTATACATAAAAAGGTTTAATTGATAGCTGAAACATCATTGACCATAAAAGAAAATACAATGTAATGTAATCTTAGATATAACATCTACAAGTTCATGTAATATCCCATATTCTAACTAGTGTTAATCTCGGTCTCTTAACACTAACATCAAAGTAACGTGCAGCTCACTTTGGGGACGCCCGTCCCATGGTCTGCTATAATTCAACTTCATCGAGCTTGGCTCAATGGTCATCAAGTCGAAGTACCTGCAAAACAACTTATTGGCAGTACTGTAAGTACATTGCGTACTCGCAAGGCTTATTCCAACATGAATATTTGGTGGCTGCATGGTTTAATAGGCATTTGTAACTTTGCGTAAAGCATGGCGTTAATTAAAAGATGATATGCTCATGATTCATAAAATAACTCATTTCAATTACAAGTATAACCACATGTAGTCATTGAGAACACGGTTAAGTGATCAACATCATAATTTATCTCATCATCAAGTCTCATCATATTCACTACATTGAGTCTAGAAGTAAGAATAACCAAAAAGTTCCGTCCTGAAGGACTTCAGGCTTTCGAAAAGATCTCTGTAGAGGTGTACAACTGTACCCACACAGACACCAAGGACGAACCTCCATACTTGTGCCCGGATAAGGGTTGCCTCATGGTTCCAACCTTTCCTCAATGTGGCTCTCATGGTTCTATACACCGCATCACCTCTCACGCCGAATCTGCCCGATGAGCAAGCCACCACCAAGTACTTGGCTACCGCCCCCATTTGCGATATGTGGTCTGTACAGGTGGTTACTCAAACTTGCTATCCCATGAATGGTCCATAGCTACTCCACGAGCTACGTCACTTGAGATCCAACATTCACAGTGACCTTACCCCTCGCTTGAGTAGAGATTACCAAATTAATCATCCCTTACTTACCTCAAATCAAGGTTGGTCCTTAGTCACATTGAGTCAATTGAGTCAAGTTGACACCCTTGAAAGTTTTAAGTAATTAATTAACCCGGTGTAGCTCCTACATGCGTGAGAGTGAGTTTCCTTCTCACGCTCGACTTCTATCCAAGCTAGCCAACTAAGCAATTTAGCGTTCCAAACCCATTGGTTGAGTTAAGGCTATGATTGACTTAGTGAGTTGATCTAACTTAGTGAAACATCATTAATAGTTCATCATTTAAATGAAATGCAACTCATAGTGAACAACATATAAGTATCCAAAATAGGGTAGTAGTGGTGGTGCCTGCCTGTCATGAAGTCCCGATGACCTTGATCATGACTACCCATAAACGTTCCTCACAACCTAGGTTAACCTATGGAGAACATCGAAAGAGTTGGAGGCGAGCTCACTTGATTGAATTGAAAGATAAAGAACATATGAGAGTGCTTCGAGATAGAGAGCTTTGATTAGTGATCCAATAGTGGATTAGTGTTGCACTTATTTTTATTTAAACATGTGATAGGGTGCTTAGGTCCTAGGGTAAAGGGTTAAACATCCTAAACATTATAAATATTCAATGGATGATCCGTAAACTTCGACGGACGCTTCGTGAATATAATTCCTGAGGCTAACAGGTTTGGGTTGGGCTCTGTGTAAATTGATGGGACATTCCCCCAAAATTGACGGACGCTCCGTGGTGCAGGGACTTAGTCATTTTGGGTGATCAGTGTTAACTCTGTGCTCTCGGGTTCTCTGGAAAATCAATTTTTATCCTCGACGGACGATCCACGGACCTTCACGGACGATCCGCAAATTTATTATCAGTGAAGGTTAAGGTTTTGGCTATGATTTTGGGCTAAGTGTTGGCATTGACAGACACTCCGTAAAGAGTGACGGACGCTCCGTCAATATGTCAAATTGTTCATACTACTCTTTTGTGATTCAAACCTAGATTGTGGGTGAGGTTCACCATGCCTGTGTAATAGGTTTCTAGGGGTGTTTAGGTGACATGTTACGCTAGTGATAGCTAGGTTTTGAGCTCTAGTTATCATGTGCAACTAGTGAATTGAGATTTGATTAAATCATGAGAAAAAGAGAGATTAATTCATGAGATTGGGCATGGCAACTAATCTTTGAGATTTGGTGACTCCTAGGCCACCAAGATCAGAGATGGGGTCTTGCTCAACTTTGCTTCCAAGCAAAAGAGATAAACCTTCATGAGATTTTCTTGCAAAAATCACAAAAATGCATTGCTCAACTTTGCTTCCAAGCAAAAGAGATAAACCTTCATGAGATTTTCTTGCAAAAATCACAAAAATGCATTAGAGATGAATTGAAGAGATACATGAGAGGATTGAGCTAGAGATGATCTTGAGCTTACTCTTGAGATGATGGGGCAACTTCCAAAGTTCATATTGCATCCATGCTTGGAGGAGATCATGAGTTAGGGTTTGAGGTTTGATTTCAAGAACATGAGAAGAGGGTTCTTGATCTCACCATGGATTGAGGGAGAGATGGAGATGCTCTTGAGCTTGAGGTAGTGCTGATCTCTTCTTGCCCTTCTCCTTTCCTTTCTCTTCCTTTTCTTCATCTACCTCACTTTATCTCTCTAGTTTTTGCTTGTTCATCCGTGTACAAAGAGAGAGGGGAATGGAATGAGAGAGTGGTTGAGTGGAGCTGGTTCCATTCTGCTGAAGACACATTCTATTTCGTGCTGACAAGTGGGTCCACTTGAGAGAGTTGAGGACAACTGATTTCCACTTAATTCTGCTGAATCAGGGGATTAATGAACAGTCCGTCAATGACACCAGGAAGTTCCGTCAGTCCTCTGAATTTGACCAAATTGGTTTAGAGAAAGGATCTTGGCATTGGGGCCATTCTTCATGTCCTAGAGATTGATAAACACTTATAGTGAGACTATAGGTGTTGATTAGTATCTTTCTCAAAGCATCTTCTTAGATTTGACCGTAGTTTGACCATTCTTGACTCTGGGTTGACTGTAGTTGACTTGAGAGAATCAATAAGGTTGATTAGCGAATTTGGAGTCCTTGTCCTAGTAGAGAACACTAGGAATCCTTTACTGAGGGTGATAAGGTGATTCTCGTGTGCTTGAGGGACTATGCAAGGTCATCAAGGAGGTTCTAATAAAAGTTTTAGTTGGAACGACTTTGGGTCGTGACAAGTTCTCCCCCACTTGGAAATAAGCTCATCCTCGAGCTTCGCCAAGCGGTAGAGTTTGTCTGGCTTAAGGTTTTGAGGTTACTCACTGTGGATGCTAGTTGTGAGAAAGCAACTTGTCTTGCGGGTTTGGTCAAGTCTGGCCTCTAATTCAAGGTTTGTTTTAGGGGTTCAGATTGATCACAACAAAATCAAAAATAGTTCGATATGGGTGATTCGTCCATCTCCACGCCAGTGCGCTCCCTGCGACATACGTATGTGCGTACGCATAAGTAGCCTGGGTTCCGACACGTCACAAAGATTCGGATTCACATATATCCGCTGTGACTCCAAACTTGTGTGAAGACCGATGAAAGGGGAATGGCTTGGGTAAAACCCTTGTATCTCCTCTCTTTTGTATCTTTCATTATTCATATGGTTGCTACATTTGATTCAACATTGATCTATATCATTATTATGTTCTTGTTTATCTTGATCATCGTCTACTTTGGTTATATGTCTAGTATAGTTAGATTGCCTTTATATTCATGCATAAGATTGTATAGCGCTCACCTAGAAGTACAATGGGTGAGTGGTCAACATTGTGTAAGCGTGGTGCTTATACGTTGTTTACCTGCGGATGCACCCTATATTCTGGGCCATGTGGTAGATCGCGGGTGTGACACTCCCGTTGAGTCCTTTGTAGTCCACTCCCTGGATATAGGACAAGTAGGACCTGGTTGCAAAGGTAGACTTGCTCTGTTCCTGTTCTACCTTAGTAATGTCCCTTATGCGTAGATATGAAGCTGTCGTAACCATGATTACTAGATGTAATTGCACTAATCATAGTATACTTTGACTTGTGAATAAGAATGACTTAGGAATATTCATTGATGATCTACTAGTCATGCTAATGGTATAGAATGGAGTACTCTGAGTGATTATTATTATCTATGACTTGTCAATTATCATTTATATACATTTATCTTGTGACTTAACCCTGTTATAGTAGATTGATTATTATGGTACACCTCTCCATCGTAAGTGAAGTGTACATCATATTCCTACTACCAATACCAATCCTTCCCTGTGGTAAAAATATAAATAACGATACCTGGAATACTTCCGGGTGAAATGCTACAATGGTATTTTATTTGTGCGCTTGCAGATAACCTTTCATATATATATTCTATCTAAGTTTCAAGTGGCATAATCATAAATAACAACAAAGCATTTCTGGCATCATGCTGGGGATGACAACCTAGTATTAAGTGATGCTAAGAAATGTCAACACTAAGCAGGTGCACCCGGGCAGTCCGATACTTGGGCCAGGTACTCGGCCCAGCTTACACCCCTCGATTGGTGCGAGCGGTAATTTTTTACCGACCCAATCATCGATAGAGTCATGGGGAATTCGGGAGGGCCACCAGTATGGCTCTAAAACCTCTGGCGCTCGAGTGCCACATAAATCTCCTGAATATCTGAACGAGCTCGAAGTACATAATTTTGGAGGATGGATGCCCCTTGGGGAAACCGGAAAACTGGTTGATTAAGTTCTGACCAAAGTACGACCTCCCAAATATGGAAACAGAGTTTAATGACATGCCCCTGATGGTCAGGCTTTGTCTTGCCATGTCCTATACTAAGGCACAGGCGTTCACTCATTCTACTCGTTATCAGCTCGAAGGATGACATGCGCAAATCCCTCTAGCTGCTCACGCGTTCATCATTCGCCTTGGTGGATCCTAAACTGGGACACTTGATTCTGTGGGCTTCTAAGTCCAAGGGGAACCGCCGCATACCCTCATTTGATATACTTACGGAAGAGCCCAAAGAAACGCAAAGTATTCGGCTCAGTGGGAAAAAAGACTCGAACCAAGTTGAATGTTAGTTAACAACAGTATATTTCCATACAGCAATTTCCTTTTCTATCAAAACCTTGTTACCTTTTCCTTTTTGGTAAGCAGGTCAAGACAAAAGTTGATCCAGGAGCGATCCAAATTTTCCTTCACCAGGCTACTGACGCAACAGCCCCGGCAGGTCACGAGCGCAGCAGTGTGGGTGGGGGGAACGAGGCGGCCCAGATTCCCTGCCCCGTCTATCCTTATCTTTGAGGCAGGACTTAATGACGCGTGGTGTCCAAGATCAATGCATATACCCAGAAGTCCAGGGATTCGGGTTTCCAGCGCGCGAGATGTACTCGCCCGAATAACTCTCGGTACGAGAGGCAACCTCTACGATCGAGCACAGCACATAAAGCCACCTCGATACTCAAGAACGACCAACACCATTGACACAAAAGCCTCGGCACCTGAGGAATGCTAATCGGGACCTATGGCACCCGAGGATTATAGGGGATTGCAACACCCGCAGGACGGAGCTAATCGACTAGCTTGTCATTGAGTCCTACGGGGGCTACTGTCAGATATATATGGGCTCGGGGTACCTTCACTGCCCATATAACCTGATCCATGCCTGTCTACCAGGCCGAAGACAACGAGGGATGAGGCCCATGAATGTCAGGCGAATCCACCAGCCTGGAGATCAAGTCATTCTAAGAATATTAGGCGCCATCGTATCCAGGAGATAGGATAGAATCAATCTGTTGTGCATTCCATGTAACAAATTAGGAAGCCAATCTGTTAGCCAATTGGATCTACTGTAACCCTACCCCCTTGGTCCATATAAGGGGGTAGGGGCCACCCGATCGGGATCGACATCTTCTACATTCTAGCGCATAGCTACACGCAGCAGCCCCTGTAACATGAATACAGAGAGATCCACCTCCATACTAGACGTAGGGCACCACGTGCCGCCCGAACCAGTATAATTCCTGTGTCTTGTGTGCTACCATCTGATTCATCTTACGCGAATAGCTGCTAGGTATTGCCAGAGCTAATTCTTCTGACACAAGGGAAGTATTGGATAACTAAGGTTCTTTCAAGAATGAGCTATCACATGTAACCCTAGCCATTCCCCTTTCATCGGTCTTCACACAAGTTTGGAGTCACAGCGGATATATGTGAATCCGAATCTTTGTGACGTGTCGGAACCCAGGCTACTTATGCGTACGCACATACGTATGTCGCAGGGAGCGCACTGGCGTGGAGATGGACGAATCACCCATATCGAACTATTTTTGATTTTGTTGTGATCAATCTGAACCCCTAAAACAAACCTTGAATTAGAGGCCAGACTTGACCAAACCCGCAAGACAAGTTGCTTTCTCACAACTAGCATCCACAGTGAGTAACCTCAAAACCTTAAGCCAGACAAACTCTACCGCTTGGCGAAGCTCGAGGATGAGCTTATTTCCAAGTGGGGGAGAACTTGTCACGACCCAAAGTCGTTCCAACTAAAACTTTTATTAGAACCTCCTTGATGACCTTGCATAGTCCCTCAAGCACACGAGAATCACCTTATCACCCTCAGTAAAGGATTCCTAGTGTTCTCTACTAGGACAAGGACTCCAAATTCGCTAATCAACCTTATTGATTCTCTCAAGTCAACTACAGTCAACCCAGAGTCAAGAATGGTCAAACTACGGTCAAATCTAAGAAGATGCTTTGAGAAAGATACTAATCAACACCTATAGTCTCACTATAAGTGTTTATCAATCTCTAGGACATGAAGAATGGCCCCAATGCCAAGATCCTTTCTCTAAACCAATTTGGTCAAATTCAGAGGACTGACGGAACTTCCTGGTGTCATTGACGGACTGTTCATTAATCCCCTGATTCAGCAGAATTAAGTGGAAATCAGTTGTCCTCAACTCTCTCAAGTGGACCCACTTGTCAGCACGAAATAGAATGTGTCTTCAGCAGAATGGAACCAGCTCCACTCAACCACTCTCTCATTCCATTCCCCTCTCTCTTTGTACACGGATGAACAAGCAAAAACTAGAGAGATAAAGTGAGGTAGATGAAGAAAAGGAAGAGAAAGGAAAGGAGAAGGGCAAGAAGAGATCAGCACTACCTCAAGCTCAAGAGCATCTCCATCTCTCCCTCAATCCATGGTGAGATCAAGAACCCTCTTCTCATGTTCTTGAAATCAAACCTCAAACCCTAACTCATGATCTCCTCCAAGCATGGATGCAATATGAACTTTGGAAGTTGCCCCATCATCTCAAGAGTAAGCTCAAGATCATCTCTAGCTCAATCCTCTCATGTATCTCTTCAATTCATCTCTAATGCATTTTTGTGATTTTTGCAAGAAAATCTCATGAAGGTTTATCTCTTTTGCTTGGAAGCAAAGTTGAGCAATGCATTTTTGTGATTTTTGCAAGAAAATCTCATGAAGGTTTATCTCTTTTGCTTGGAAGCAAAGTTGAGCAAGACCCCATCTCTGATCTTGGTGGCCTAGGAGTCACCAAATCTCAAAGATTAGTTGCCATGCCCAATCTCATGAATTAATCTCTCTTTTTCTCATGATTTAATCAAATCTCAATTCACTAGTTGCACATGATAACTAGAGCTCAAAACCTAGCTATCACTAGCGTAACATGTCACCTAAACACCCCTAGAAACCTATTACACAGGCATGGTGAACCTCACCCACAATCTAGGTTTGAATCACAAAAGAGTAGTATGAACAATTTGACATATTGACGGAGCGTCCGTCACTCTTTACGGAGTGTCTGTCAATGCCAACACTTAGCCCAAAATCATAGCCAAAACCTTAACCTTCACTGATAATAAATTTGCGGATCGTCCGTGAAGGTCCGTGGATCGTCCGTCGAGGATAAAAATTGATTTTCCAGAGAACCCGAGAGCACAGAGTTAACACTGATCACCCAAAATGACTAAGTCCCTGCACCACGGAGCGTCCGTCAATTTTGGGGGAATGTCCCATCAATTTACACAGAGCCCAACCCAAACCTGTTAGCCTCAGGAATTATATTCACGAAGCGTCCGTCGAAGTTTACGGATCATCCATTGAATATTTATAATGTTTAGGATGTTTAACCCTTTACCCTAGGACCTAAGCACCCTATCACATGTTTAAATAAAAATAAGTGCAACACTAATCCACTATTGGATCACTAATCATAGTATACTTTGACTTGTGAATAAGAATGACTTAGGAATATTCATTGATGATCTACTAGTCATGCTAATGGTATAGAATGGAGTACTCTGAGTGATTATTATTATCTATGACTTGTCAATTATCATTTATATACATTTATCTTGTGACTTAACCCTGTTATAGTAGATTGATTATTATGGTACACCTCTCCATCGTAAGTGAAGTGTACATCATATTCCTACTACCAATACCAATCCTTCCCTGTGGTAAAAATATAAATAACGATACCTGGAATACTTCCGGGTGAAATGCTACAATGGTATTTTATTTGTGCGCTTGCAGATAACCTTTCATATATATATTCTATCTAAGTTTCAAGTGGCATAATCATAAATAACAACAAAGCATTTCTGGCATCATGCTGGGGATGACAACCTAGTATTAAGTGATGCTAAGAAATGTCAACACTAAGCAGGTGCACCCGGGCAGTCCGATACTTGGGCCAGGTACTCGGCCCAGCTTACACCCCTCGATTGGTGCGAGCGGTAATTTTTTACCGACCCAATCATCGATAGAGTCATGGGGAATTCGGGAGGGCCACCAGTATGGCTCTAAAACCTCTGGCGCTCGAGTGCCACATAAATCTCCTGAATATCTGAACGAGCTCGAAGTACATAATTTTGGAGGATGGATGCCCCTTGGGGAAACCGGAAAACTGGTTGATTAAGTTCTGACCAAAGTACGACCTCCCAAATATGGAAACAGAGTTTAATGACATGCCCCTGATGGTCAGGCTTTGTCTTGCCATGTCCTATACTAAGGCACAGGCGTTCACTCATTCTACTCGTTATCAGCTCGAAGGATGACATGCGCAAATCCCTCTAGCTGCTCACGCGTTCATCATTCGCCTTGGTGGATCCTAAACTGGGACACTTGATTCTGTGGGCTTCTAAGTCCAAGGGGAACCGCCGCATACCCTCATTTGATATACTTACGGAAGAGCCCAAAGAAACGCAAAGTATTCGGCTCAGTGGGAAAAAAGACTCGAACCAAGTTGAATGTTAGTTAACAACAGTATATTTCCATACAGCAATTTCCTTTTCTATCAAAACCTTGTTACCTTTTCCTTTTTGGTAAGCAGGTCAAGACAAAAGTTGATCCAGGAGCGATCCAAATTTTCCTTCACCAGGCTACTGACGCAACAGCCCCGGCAGGTCACGAGCGCAGCAGTGTGGGTGGGGGGAACGAGGCGGCCCAGATTCCCTGCCCCGTCTATCCTTATCTTTGAGGCAGGACTTAATGACGCGTGGTGTCCAAGATCAATGCATATACCCAGAAGTCCAGGGATTCGGGTTTCCAGCGCGCGAGATGTACTCGCCCGAATAACTCTCGGTACGAGAGGCAACCTCTACGATCGAGCACAGCACATAAAGCCACCTCGATACTCAAGAACGACCAACACCATTGACACAAAAGCCTCGGCACCTGAGGAATGCTAATCGGGACCTATGGCACCCGAGGATTATAGGGGATTGCAACACCCGCAGGACGGAGCTAATCGACTAGCTTGTCATTGAGTCCTACGGGGGCTACTGTCAGATATATATGGGCTCGGGGTACCTTCACTGCCCATATAACCTGATCCATGCCTGTCTACCAGGCCGAAGACAACGAGGGATGAGGCCCATGAATGTCAGGCGAATCCACCAGCCTGGAGATCAAGTCATTCTAAGAATATTAGGCGCCATCGTATCCAGGAGATAGGATAGAATCAATCTGTTGTGCATTCCATGTAACAAATTAGGAAGCCAATCTGTTAGCCAATTGGATCTACTGTAACCCTACCCCCTTGGTCCATATAAGGGGGTAGGGGCCACCCGATCGGGATCGACATCTTCTACATTCTAGCGCATAGCTACACGCAGCAGCCCCTGTAACATGAATACAGAGAGATCCACCTCCATACTAGACGTAGGGCACCACGTGCCGCCCGAACCAGTATAATTCCTGTGTCTTGTGTGCTACCATCTGATTCATCTTACGCGAATAGCTGCTAGGTATTGCCAGAGCTAATTCTTCTGACACAAGGGAAGTATTGGATAACTAAGGTTCTTTCAAGAATGAGCTATCACATGTAACCCTAGCCATTCCCCTTTCATCGGTCTTCACACAAGTTTGGAGTCACAGCGGATATATGTGAATCCGAATCTTTGTGACGTGTCGGAACCCAGGCTACTTATGCGTACGCACATACGTATGTCGCAGGGAGCGCACTGGCGTGGAGATGGACGAATCACCCATATCGAACTATTTTTGATTTTGTTGTGATCAATCTGAACCCCTAAAACAAACCTTGAATTAGAGGCCAGACTTGACCAAACCCGCAAGACAAGTTGCTTTCTCACAACTAGCATCCACAGTGAGTAACCTCAAAACCTTAAGCCAGACAAACTCTACCGCTTGGCGAAGCTCGAGGATGAGCTTATTTCCAAGTGGGGGAGAACTTGTCACGACCCAAAGTCGTTCCAACTAAAACTTTTATTAGAACCTCCTTGATGACCTTGCATAGTCCCTCAAGCACACGAGAATCACCTTATCACCCTCAGTAAAGGATTCCTAGTGTTCTCTACTAGGACAAGGACTCCAAATTCGCTAATCAACCATAAAAGGTCCTGAAGAGGAGGTGCAGACGACCCTCTAGAATACTCTTGGGTGAAATGCTACAATGGTATTCTGTGCGCTTGCGGAATATTCTATATGAGCATAAGAAATACCAACAGTGGCTGAATCTCTTTAGATTAGTGCGGCTGAGATGCACTTTGATGGCATCATTGCTCGTTAGCTGCAGTCGGTGGAGACCGAATTAAGTTCTTGTAGATTGTCTAGTTTTTTTGCCTTCTCCATGATCATTTTGATCACAATGAGAAAGAACTGCTAATCCGGCAGCTCTTCCATGTCAAACAGATTTCTACGGTAGCTAATTATGTCTCCCATTTTATAGAACTAGTGGACCGAGTCGCTGCCTATTCTTGAAACACCAGTCCCATGTATTTCACCATATGTTTTATTGATGGCCTCAAACCTGATATTAAGCAACATCTGCTATGCGCCCAAGCACACATGCAATGCCAAGCAGACAAGGGTCGTTCTGAGCGCACTTTTGCTATTGGGGACATGGTATTCTTGAAGCTCCAATCCAGTGCGTTCTAGAGAGTGACCAGAGAGGCTTTTAGCGCACTGGATTGATCCGGTGCTTGGCACCACCAATCTGGTGACTCCATTTAAGAATTCCCGCGCGAGGAACAATGTTAGCATTTATCCGATGATCCCTAGGGTTAGGCACCAGACAAATCCGGTGAATAACCTTAGCTACAGTATGCTCAGTTCAGTACCTTAACAACGTAGCACATAGTCTGGTGCCCTCTACCAGGCAACACTGGATCAATCTGGTGCCTGCGGAGAGGCTACAATCAGCTCCATTTTCAAATGTGCTAACTCCTATATGTGTCCAACATATGTTCAAGTGAGTTAGAATTTTCACAGACATTTTTCACATAATTTTTTCTTGCATCTCACCATGTCACTAGTTCTAATGCATATGTAATGCATTTTCACACCTGGTGGCACTTAGATAACTGATTAGACTTTAGAGCTCCCCTCTTAATAGTACGGCTATCTATTCTAAACCCAATCATGTACTCTATTGCATCTTGACCAGCAAAACAAAATCCCTATTTATACCTTTGCCTTCACACCATAGGGTTTTGTTTTTCTCTTTCTTCGTTTCCAAGTGAGAGCTTGCTCCAATTGAATTGATGACCCTTCATCCATCTCCAAGCCTTGCTCTCCATCTTGGTGTGGACCTAACCTAGCTTAATCACACACTTAGCAAAATATTAGTCCACTAGTTGTCTCAATTACCAAAACCAACCTAGCTTAATCACACACTTGATAATCATTTCACCTTTTGATTTTCATCCTTAGCATCATGGTTAGATACACCTCAAAAATAGTAGAAACCCCGTGAGATCAACATTATAAGCAAATCTAGATACCACTTGGAAAACTAAGCATCTAGGCTAGTGTCTAGCTACCACTTGTAACACCTACACATGCTAGTTTTTGAATTCATCAATCAAGTCAATGTTTAGCAATAACTACACAGGCAAGAGAAATACTACTTGATAAATAACAACTATTCTACTTATGCATATGCAATCAACAATATGTACTGCACAAAAAATGCAACAATCAAGTGTTCATGAGCTTGCTCCCCCTAATTGTGTGCTTCAAAATATTGATCCCTTGATCCCTCTCTTTTCTCCAATGCTTCCATCTTTAGTCCAATTCTCCCCCATGCTTCTAAGTTCTATCTTTGTGTCCAACTTCTTCCCCTCTGGCATCAATTTCCATAAAGGATGAAACCATTTGAAATACAAAACTTGTTGCTTCGAGATGTACATCACTTGAATCTTAGGAAGACACCACATTTGATGGAGATGATCACTTAAAGTTGAGGATCACTTGAATCTTCTATGTGAGGGCCCTCCCCGCGCCAACCAAACTAACCTGGGTGCTGTCCACTTGACCAGCCCGTTCTAGCCAAAACGACATGGAGAGTCCTCAGGAGAGTGTCGTCTGCACCTCCTCTTCAGGACCTTTTATGGTTGAGTTACACCACACTAGCCATTCATCAAGTCATTCACATATCACGATCATTATACATAAAAAGGTTTAATTGATAGCTGAAACATCATTGACCATAAAAGAAAATACAATGTAATGTAATCTTAGATATAACATCTACAAGTTCATGTAATATCCCATATTCTAACTAGTGTTAATCTCGGTCTCTTAACACTAACATCAAAGTAACGTGCAGCTCACTTTGGGGACGCCCGTCCCATGGTCTGCTATAATTCAACTTCATCGAGCTTGGCTCAATGGTCATCAAGTCGAAGTACCTGCAAAACAACTTATTGGCAGTACTGTAAGTACATTGCGTACTCGCAAGGCTTATTCCAACATGAATATTTGGTGGCTGCATGGTTTAATAGGCATTTGTAACTTTGCGTAAAGCATGGCGTTAATTAAAAGATGATATGCTCATGATTCATAAAATAACTCATTTCAATTACAAGTATAACCACATGTAGTCATTGAGAACACGGTTAAGTGATCAACATCATAATTTATCTCATCATCAAGTCTCATCATATTCACTACATTGAGTCTAGAAGTAAGAATAACCAAAAAGTTCCGTCCTGAAGGACTTCAGGCTTTCGAAAAGATCTCTGTAGAGGTGTACAACTGTACCCACACAGACACCAAGGACGAACCTCCATACTTGTGCCCGGATAAGGGTTGCCTCATGC
>JAHUYU010001946.1:0-11827 GCA_030439765.1 Tripidium arundinaceum | reverse complement strand
TTGTTCCCTACAACTTTTGTATTCAATGCATTTTCATTTGAGGTCATTTAGTGCCTCAAATCTCAACTGACACCTGCCTGGCCTCAAAATGTGTAAACTTTAAAAAACATTTAGTAATTCATTAGTTTGTCAAAAAATCCCAAATTTTTGTGTGGTGACATTTTATGACCACCTTAGATCCACAAAAAAGAATGGAATGATTTCATGCATGTGGCATCATGGATGGTTCACAAGTGGGCAATTCAAATATTTGAATTCAGAGAAAATACAACTTTCGAGACGATTTCAAGACACTAAATGATCTCAAATGAAAAAATTTTGAATACAAAAGATGTAGAGCTCAACAAGACAAACAAGTTTTATATGTGTCATTTTTTCATTTGAGAAAGTTTTAGTAAACAATAGTCACAAATGCATGAATATCATATGATGTTTATGAAACTATATGTGAGATATGCCATTTTGTAACTAATGTTCGCTAACACTTTCTCAAATGCAAAAATGGTAAATATAAAAGTTGTAGATCTTCATGAGTCCATCAATCTTGTTATTCATGACTTTTTTATCTGAAACCATTTAGGGTTTCAAATTTTGGTTTGACTTGTAATTTTTTGAATTTTAGATTTTCAAATATTAAAATTTAGTCAAATGACAAGATGACCAAAATGAAAGTTGTAGATATTCATGAGTTATACAAACTTGTTATTCATGACTTTTTTATTTGAAACCATTTAGGGTTTCAAATTTTGGCTTGAACTTGTCATTTTTTAAATTTTAAAATTTCAAATGTTCAAAAATAGTCAAATGACAAGATGACCAAAATAAAAGTTGTAGATATTTATGAGTTCAACAACTTTCGTATTTACTAAATGATCATTTGAGGTCATTTGTTATCCTAGAATAATGTAAATGTATACATATTTATAAAATAATATAATATCTCTGTATTTACACTGTATTTTATACATATTATTAAAAAAACAAATTACAAATTTGGAAAACATTTGTAGGGGCGGCTAAATCATGAGCCACCCCTACAAATGTATTTCTAGGGGCGGTTAGATCACGAGCCGCCCCTACAAATCATTTGTTGGGGCGGTTTATAGTACCAGTCGCCCCTACAAATCAGTCCGGCTATATAAACTTCTCCGTCTTGGGGACAAATTTTTTCTAAGTCTGGGTGCTCACTCTCCTATCAGACGCCGACAGGCTGCCGAAAAAATCGCCGCCGCTTCCTCCGCCCTTCCCTCTCCTACTCCCCGACCCGGCGCGGCGGCCCCTCCTCCTCCCCGACCCAGCGGCGACGCGGGTCCTCCTCCTCCCCCGGCGCGGCGCGGGTCCTCTTCCTCCTCCCCGACCCGGCGCGGCGCGGCCCCTCCTCCTCCCCGACCCGGCGGCGGCGCGGGTCCTCCTCCTCCTCCCCCTGCGCGGCGTGCGGCTCCCCGACGCGGCTCCTCCCCGGCGCGGCGGCCCCTCCTCCTCCCCGACCCGGCGCGGGTCCTCTTCCTCTTACCCGACCCGACGCGGACTGGCCCCTACTCCTCCCTGACCCGGCGGCGGCGCGCGTCCTCCTCCTCCTCCTCCTCCCCGACCCGGCGCGGCCCGGACCCTCCTCCTCCTCGACCCGGCGGCGCGGGTCCTCCTCCTCCTCCCCCAGCGCGGCGCGCGGCTCCCCGGCGCGGCGGCCCCTCCTCCTCCCCGACCCGACGCGGCACGGGTCCTCTTCCTCCTCCTTGACCCAGCGCGGCCCGGCCCCTACTCCTCCCCGACCCGGCGGCGGCGCGCGTCCTCCTCCTCCTCCTCCCCGGCGGCGGCGCGGGTCCTCCCCGGCGCGGCGTCTCCTCCCTCTCCGAGCGGGTACATCTGCTCCGGTGAGCCTCTCCCTCCCTCTCCTCTTCCTCCTGTCTCCACTGCTCCGGTGAGACTCTCCCTCCCTCTCCTATTCCTCCTATCTCCACTGCATCGGTGAGCCTCTCCCTCCCTCTCCTCCTCTCCCTCCGCTGCTGTGTGATGCTCGGGTCAGTCAGCTTGTGTGCTAAAAGAATTAAGTTACAATTTATTTGCTTTTGATTGAAGTTCATGACTGGATGGTTCACTGCTCGGATGCTTCACTGCTATCTGTTAAGATATCTGTTGCACAAGGTGTGCATTTCCATTTATTTGTTGCACAAGGTGTGCATTTCCTATTGAATCTTGTATGGTAGCTGCTAGTTTTCCCCACTAGCAACTTGTCTGATCTAGTTTTCACCAGCAAACTAAGGCTATTACGTTCATTTTCATGTGGATGATTAAGATACAGAGTAGCTTCTGACCTTACCAGTTGAGCATTTGTGCTGATTCCTAGCTGTTTTGGCTTGAGGACTGTCTATGTTTGTGCAGTATTCTATATTCCTAGCTGTTTTGTTGATGATGAAATTTTCTAAGTCCATACATTATATGGCATAGGAGCTGATGATCGAGAATTGTTGATGAACTTGGCATCAATACCAGCTACCCCTACCTTACCTTCTCCTCTTTTCTCTGTTTTGATGCCTTGGTGCTATAATTTCTTGATGAAATGATGATTGGCATGTTTCTGAGGCCCTCCACTACTTACTAGTTAGTGCTCTCTAGTACTTACCTGCTGCTTTCTCTGTTTTGATGCCTTGATGCTCCGAGTGTATGATCAAATGATGATCGACATATTTCTGAGGCCTCCACTTCTGCTACTTTTTGTGTTCTCCATTTCTCTATTTTTATCCGATTTGGTGCCTATGATGATAAAACAACTAGTGAGAGATATGTAGTCCATGAGCTTCTATTGTCTTCTATTGTTCTCATGATTGTCATCAAACCATGAGACACGTCCATCCCCAATCGAAACCTTTCTTATAATGAGGTGATGGCTGGGGTGGACGTGTCTCATGGTTCCATGCCTATCATGATCTTGGATTTCTTCTTTCTTTTTGAGAGGGAGGGAGAGTCTCACCGGAGCAGTGGAGACAGGAGGAAGAGGAGAGGGAGGGAGAGGCTCACCGGAGCAGATGTACCCGCTCGGAGAGGGAGGAGACGCCGCGCCGGGGAGGACCCGCGCCGCCGCCGGGGAGGAGGAGGAGGAGGACGCGCGCCGCCGCCGGGTCGGGGAGGAGTAGGGGCCGGGCCGCGCTGGGTCAAGGAGGAGGAAGAGGACCCGTGCCGCGTCGGGTCGGGGAGGAGGAGGGGCCGCCGCGCCGGGGAGCCGCGCGCCGCGCTGGGGGAGGAGGAGGAGGACCCGCGCCGCCGGGTCGAGGAGGAGGAGGGTCCGGGCCGCGCCGGGTCGGGGAGGAGGAGGAGGAGGAGGACGCGCGCCGCCGCCGGGTCAGGGAGGAGTAGGGGCCAGTCCGCGTCGGGTCGGGTAAGAGGAAGAGGACCCGCGCCGGGTCGGGGAGGAGGAGGGGCCGCCGCGCCGGGGAGGAGCCGCGTCGGGGAGCCGCACGCCGCGCAGGGGGAGGAGGAGGAGGACCCGCGCCGCCGCCGGGTCGGGGAGGAGGAGGGGCCGCGCCGCGCCGGGTCGGGGAGGAGGAAGAGGACCCGCGCCGCGCCGGGGGAGGAGGAGGACCCGCGTCGCCGCTGGGTCGGGGAGGAGGAGGGGCCGCCGCGCCGGGTCGGGGAGTAGGAGAGGGAAGGGCGGAGGAAGCGGCGGCGATTTTTTCGGCAGCCTGTCGGCGTCTGATAGGAGAGTGAGCACCCAGACTTAGAAAAAATTTGTCCCCAAGACGGAGAAGTTTATATAGCCGGACTGATTGTAGGGGCGACTGGTACTATAAACCGCCCCAACAAATGATTTGTAGGGGCGGCTCGTGATCTAACCGCCCCTAGAAATACATTTGTAGGGGTGGCTCATGATTTAGCCGCCCCTACAAATGTTTTCCAAATTTGTAATTTGTTTTTTTAATAATATGTATAAAATACAGTGTAAATACAGAGATATTATATTATTTTATAAATATGTATACATTTACATTATTCTAGGATAACAAATGACCTCAAATGATCATTTAGTAAATACGAAAGTTGTTGAACTCATAAATATCTACAACTTTTATTTTGGTCATCTTGTCATTTGACTATTTTTGAACATTTGAAATTTTAAAATTTAAAAATGACAAGTTCAAGCCAAAATTTGAAACCCTAAATGGTTTCAAATAAAAAAGTCATGAATAACAAGTTTGTATAACTCATGAATATCTACAACTTTCATTTTGGTCATCTTGTCATTTGACTAAATTTTAATATTTGAAAATCTAAAATTCAAAAAATTACAAGTCAAACCAAAATTTGAAACCCTAAATGGTTTCAGATAAAAAAGTCATGAATAACAAGATTGATGGACTCATGAAGATCTACAACTTTTATATTTACCATTTTTGCATTTGAGAAAGTGTTAGCGAACATTAGTTACAAAATGGCATATCTCACATATAGTTTCATAAACATCATATGATATTCATGCATTTGTGACTATTGTTTACTAAAACTTTCTCAAATGAAAAAATGACACATATAAAACTTGTTTGTCTTGTTGAGCTCTACATCTTTTGTATTCAATGCATTTTCATTTGAGGTCATTTAGTGCCTCAAATCTCAACTGACACCTGCCTGGCCTCAAAATGTGTAAACTTTAAAAAACATTTAGTAATTCATTAGTTTGTCAAAAAATCCCAAATTTTTGTGTGGTGACATTTTATGACCACCTTAGATCCACAAAAAAGAATGGAATGATTTCATGCATGTGGCATCATGGATGGTTCACAAGTGGGCAATTCAAATATTTGAATTCAGAGAAAATACAACTTTCGAGACGATTTCAAGACACTAAATGATCTCAAATGAAAAAATTTTGAATACAAAAGATGTAGAGCTCAACAAGACAAACAAGTTTTATATGTGTCATTTTTTCATTTGAGAAAGTTTTAGTAAACAATAGTCACAAATGCATGAATATCATATGATGTTTATGAAACTATATGTGAGATATGCCATTTTGTAACTAATGTTCGCTAACACTTTCTCAAATGCAAAAATGGTAAATATAAAAGTTGTAGATCTTCATGAGTCCATCAATCTTGTTATTCATGACTTTTTTATCTGAACCATTTAGGGTTTCAAATTTTGGTTTGACTTGTAATTTTTTGAATTTTAGATTTTCAAATATTAAAATTTAGTCAAATGACAAGATGACCAAAATGAAAGTTGTAGATATTCATGAGTTATACAAACTTGTTATTCATGACTTTTTTATTTGAAACCATTTAGGGTTTCAAATTTTGGCTTGAACTTGTCATTTTTTAAATTTTAAAATTTCAAATGTTCAAAAATAGTCAAATGACAAGATGACCAAAATAAAAGTTGTAGATATTTATGAGTTCAACAACTTTCGTATTTACTAAATGATCATTTGAGGTCATTTGTTATCCTAGAATAATGTAAATGTATACATATTTATAAAATAATATAATATCTCTGTATTTACACTGTATTTTATACATATTATTAAAAAAACAAATTACAAATTTGGAAAACATTTGTAGGGGCGGCTAAATCATGAGCCACCCCTACAAATGTATTTCTAGGGGCGGTTAGATCACGAGCCGCCCCTACAAATCATTTGTTGGGGCGGTTTATAGTACCAGTCGCCCCTACAAATCAGTCCGGCTATATAAACTTCTCCGTCTTGGGGACAAATTTTTTCTAAGTCTGGGTGCTCACTCTCCTATCAGACGCCGACAGGCTGCCGAAAAAATCGCCGCCGCTTCCTCCGCCCTTCCCTCTCCTACTCCCCGACCCGGCGCGGCGGCCCCTCCTCCTCCCCGACCCAGCGGCGACGCGGGTCCTCCTCCTCCCCCGGCGCGGCGCGGGTCCTCTTCCTCCTCCCCGACCCGGCGCGGCGCGGCCCCTCCTCCTCCCCGACCCGGCGGCGGCGCGGGTCCTCCTCCTCCTCCCCCTGCGCGGCGTGCGGCTCCCCGACGCGGCTCCTCCCCGGCGCGGCGGCCCCTCCTCCTCCCCGACCCGGCGCGGGTCCTCTTCCTCTTACCCGACCCGACGCGGACTGGCCCCTACTCCTCCCTGACCCGGCGGCGGCGCGCGTCCTCCTCCTCCTCCTCCTCCCCGACCCGGCGCGGCCCGGACCCTCCTCCTCCTCGACCCGGCGGCGCGGGTCCTCCTCCTCCTCCCCCAGCGCGGCGCGCGGCTCCCCGGCGCGGCGGCCCCTCCTCCTCCCCGACCCGACGCGGCACGGGTCCTCTTCCTCCTCCTTGACCCAGCGCGGCCCGGCCCCTACTCCTCCCCGACCCGGCGGCGGCGCGCGTCCTCCTCCTCCTCCTCCCCGGCGGCGGCGCGGGTCCTCCCCGGCGCGGCGTCTCCTCCCTCTCCGAGCGGGTACATCTGCTCCGGTGAGCCTCTCCCTCCCTCTCCTCTTCCTCCTGTCTCCACTGCTCCGGTGAGACTCTCCCTCCCTCTCAAAAAGAAAGAAGAAATCCAAGATCATGATAGGCATGGAACCATGAGACACGTCCACCCCAGCCATCACCTCATTATAAGAAAGGTTTCGATTGGGGATGGACGTGTCTCATGGTTTGATGACAATCATGAGAACAATAGAAGACAATAGAAGCTCATGGACTACATATCTCTCACTAGTTGTTTTATCATCATAGGCACCAAATCGGATAAAAATAGAGAAATGGAGAACACAAAAAGTAGCAGAAGTGGAGGCCTCAGAAATATGTCGATCATCATTTGATCATACACTCGGAGCATCAAGGCATCAAAACAGAGAAAGCAGCAGGTAAGTACTAGAGAGCACTAACTAGTAAGTAGTGGAGGGCCTCAGAAACATGCCAATCATCATTTCATCAAGAAATTATAGCACCAAGGCATCAAAACAGAGAAAAGAGGAGAAGGTAAGGTAGGGGTAGCTGGTATTGATGCCAAGTTCATCAACAATTCTCGATCATCAGCTCCTATGCCATATAATGTATGGACTTAGAAAATTTCATCATCAACAAAACAGCTAGGAATATAGAATACTGCACAAACATAGACAGTCCTCAAGCCAAAACAGCTAGGAATCAGCACAAATGCTCAACTGGTAAGGTCAGAAGCTACTCTGTATCTTAATCATCCACATGAAAATGAACGTAATAGCCTTAGTTTGCTGGTGAAAACTAGATCAGACAAGTTGCTAGTGGGGAAAACTAGCAGCTACCATACAAGATTCAATAGGAAATGCACACCTTGTGCAACAAATAAATGGAAATGCACACCTTGTGCAACAGATATCTTAACAGATAGCAGTGAAGCATCCGAGCAGTGAACCATCCAGTCATGAACTTCAATCAAAAGCAAATAAATTGTAACTTAATTCTTTTAGCACACAAGCTGACTGACCCGAGCATCACACAGCAGCGGAGGGAGAGGAGGAGAGGGAGGGAGAGGCTCACCGATGCAGTGGAGATAGGAGGATAGGAGAGGGAGGGAGAGTCTCACCGGAGCAGTGGAGACAGGAGGAAGAGGAGAGGGAGGGAGAGGCTCACCGGAGCAGATGTACCCGCTCGGAGAGGGAGGAGACGCCGCGCCGGGGAGGACCCGCGCCGCCGCCGGGGAGGAGGAGGAGGAGGACGCGCGCCGCCGCCGGGTCGGGGAGGAGTAGGGGCCGGGCCGCGCTGGGTCAAGGAGGAGGAAGAGGACCCGTGCCGCGTCGGGTCGGGGAGGAGGAGGGGCCGCCGCGCCGGGGAGCCGCGCGCCGCGCTGGGGGAGGAGGAGGAGGACCCGCGCCGCCGGGTCGAGGAGGAGGAGGGTCCGGGCCGCGCCGGGTCGGGGAGGAGGAGGAGGAGGAGGACGCGCGCCGCCGCCGGGTCAGGGAGGAGTAGGGGCCAGTCCGCGTCGGGTCGGGTAAGAGGAAGAGGACCCGCGCCGGGTCGGGGAGGAGGAGGGGCCGCCGCGCCGGGGAGGAGCCGCGTCGGGGAGCCGCACGCCGCGCAGGGGGAGGAGGAGGAGGACCCGCGCCGCCGCCGGGTCGGGGAGGAGGAGGGGCCGCGCCGCGCCGGGTCGGGGAGGAGGAAGAGGACCCGCGCCGCGCCGGGGGAGGAGGAGGACCCGCGTCGCCGCTGGGTCGGGGAGGAGGAGGGGCCGCCGCGCCGGGTCGGGGAGTAGGAGAGGGAAGGGCGGAGGAAGCGGCGGCGATTTTTTCGGCAGCCTGTCGGCGTCTGATAGGAGAGTGAGCACCCAGACTTAGAAAAAATTTGTCCCCAAGACGGAGAAGTTTATATAGCCGGACTGATTTGTAGGGGCGACTGGTACTATAAACCGCCCCAACAAATGATTTGTAGGGGCGGCTCGTGATCTAACCGCCCCTAGAAATACATTTGTAGGGGTGGCTCATGATTTAGCCGCCCCTACAAATGTTTTCCAAATTTGTAATTTGTTTTTTTAATAATATGTATAAAATACAGTGTAAATACAGAGATATTATATTATTTTATAAATATGTATACATTTACATTATTCTAGGATAACAAATGACCTCAAATGATCATTTAGTAAATACGAAAGTTGTTGAACTCATAAATATCTACAACTTTTATTTTGGTCATCTTGTCATTTGACTATTTTTGAACATTTGAAATTTTAAAATTTAAAAAATGACAAGTTCAAGCCAAAATTTGAAACCCTAAATGGTTTCAAATAAAAAAGTCATGAATAACAAGTTTGTATAACTCATGAATATCTACAACTTTCATTTTGGTCATCTTGTCATTTGACTAAATTTTAATATTTGAAAATCTAAAATTCAAAAAATTACAAGTCAAACCAAAATTTGAAACCCTAAATGGTTTCAGATAAAAAAGTCATGAATAACAAGATTGATGGACTCATGAAGATCTACAACTTTTATATTTACCATTTTTGCATTTGAGAAAGTGTTAGCGAACATTAGTTACAAAATGGCATATCTCACATATAGTTTCATAAACATCATATGATATTCATGCATTTGTGACTATTGTTTACTAAAACTTTCTCAAATGAAAAAATGACACATATAAAACTTGTTTGTCTTGTTGAGCTCTACATCTTTTGTATTCAAAATTTTTTCATTTGAGATCATTTAGTGTCTTGAAATCGTCTCGAAAGTTGTATTTTCTCTGAATTCAAATATTTGAATTGCCCACTTGTGAACCATCCATGATGCCACATGCATGAAATCATTCCATTCTTTTTTGTGGATCTAAGGTGGTCATAAAATGTCACCACACAAAAATTTGGGATTTTTTGACAAACTAATGAATTACTAAATGTTTTTTAAAGTTTACACATTTTGAGGCCAGGCAGGTGTCAGTTGAGATTTGAGGCACTAAATGACCTCAAATGAAAATGCATTGAATACAAAAGTTGTAGGGAACAACATTATGTACAACTTTTGTATTGTTCACTCATCCATTTGGCAGAGTTTGTAAGTTTGGAGGTTTGAATTTGTTGTTTTGGGCAAGTTTTGTGCAGTTAATGGATTTAAATTTGGCTCTAATGAAAAAGTTGTGAATACCAAAGTTGGAGGGAACAACATTATCTATAACTTTTATTTTGGTCACTCCTCCATTTGGCACTGTTCTAGCACACATTGTCCACATCTAGTGCAAATCACTCACATTCACCCTTAGACTCTGTGAGAGATGTGCAAATCACGCACATACATAAATGAAGTCTCAAGCACATACATAAATGAACTCTTACAAACACACACTCACACAAATTAGCTAGCCGTAACAACTTTCCCCTTGACACCTTTTCGTTCCCATGTTAGTATGTTTTTGGGTAGGTTCCTTTCCACAACACTGATCTTGTGAGTAAAGTCTGTAAATAGCGGCATATCATCGCAGTTATTGTAAGCTTCAACATCATCTACGCCATCAACTCCAATAATGTGTTGTTTCCCGGAGGCAACCACATGCTTAGTCTTCTTTTTTGGGGGGAGGTTACTTTGAGGGTCGGGCATATAGAAAACTTGTGCGACACGTGATGCGAGCACCCAAGGGTCATCTAGGTAGCCTACATTTTGGAGATCCAGGACCCTCAATCCAACCTCATTGAATTGATATTGCTTCATCCACCGGCATCGAAACAGGCAACCCTTATATCCATACCATAGTCAAGTTCCCATATATCTTCAATTATGCCAAAGAATAGGGTCTTTCGCCCCATTCCGTCAAGAGCCTCTATTCGAACGCTACTATTTTGGTTCACACATTTACTATCCTTTGTGCAGGTATAATATGTGTACCCATTGATGTCATAAGCATTCCAACATGTCACTTGTCTCGATGGCCCCTGTGCCAACTGACTGATGGTAATAGAATCTATGTTGTCTCCAGGAGGTATGTTCTTGTCCTTCAACCATGAAGTTAGTCGTTGCTTGTGCTGTTTTAGGACCCAATCATCTGAACGACCATTTCTCTCTGCTGCAATGATAGCCATGTGTTCGTCAATGTACGGTTCCATCAGTTTTGTGCTCTGCAAGACACTGTAATGTGCACGACTCACTTCTTTGTAATCATGGTCGATGAACACTTTTCTACCACCTGTGCCCTTCCCAGCCAGCCTACCCTTGTGACGAGAATCGGGGTTACCAATCCCTCTCTGTGCTTTTAGCCACTCTTGACAGCACTTGACGACTTCTTCACTACTATAGCCCTCTATCATGGAGCCCTCTGGGTACGCACGATTATGCACGTATCGGCTTAGAACCGACATGAACCGCTCGTAGGACCACATTTCGTGCAAGTAGCAAGGGCCTAGGGCCTGTATCTGATGTACCATGTGAATCATGAGATGTACTATTATATCAAAAAAAGCGGGAGGTAAACACATCTCTAGTTGGTTTTGGGTCTCCACCACAAAATCATGTAGGTCTTCCAACTCTTTCTTGCTAATCGTCTTTTGTGATATCTTTGAAAAGAAGTAGCACATGCGGGTGATGGCCGTCTTCAAGAAATCTGGCTTTATAGCCCTGATTGCAATTGGTAGGAACACCGTCAACATAACATGACAATCGTGGGCCTTGCAATGCGTAAACGACAGGTCCTTCATCGACACTAGTTTCTTTGGGTTCGCCGAAAACCTAGTCGGGACTTTGACCCCCTTCATGAAAGTGCATATAGCTCTCCTCTCTTCTATGGTTAGGTTGAAGCTAGCCACGGGCAGAATGTATTTTCCATTATCCTCAACCGGGTGTAGCTCTTGCATCACTTTTAGCTGGACCATATCTTTCCGTGATTTCAGACCATCCTTTGACTTGCCGGTGTCCATCAAAGTAGCCATGAGACTCTCAAAGACGTTCTTCTACACGTGCATAGCATCAACGGCATGGGGGACCTGCAATTCTGGCCAATAAGGTAGATACTGAAAGAATATCGATTGTTTCTTAAAAGGTACGCCTTCGATAGGAGCTTTGCTTCTATCTCTGTTTGTTCCATCCAGATTCTTCTTTCCATACACGATGCGTATGTTTTTGACCATTTTGTACACATGCTCTCCATTACGACGTCTCTCCGGAGGGGGCTCATTCTCTGGGGTGTTGTCATAGTGTCTTAAGTACAATTTGCTCCGGTACCTGTGACCCATCTTTAAGAAACGCCGGTTCCTTACATAAACTACCTTCTTGGATCCCTTCAATGAGAGGATGAGCGACCACAGCGCTTGGCCAGTGATTCTAACCATGTACAACATCCCAACGTATTTGTGTCAGAAGAGAAAGTATCTTTTCCTAAATGTTCTTATTTCTGGCCCTAAACAACCAGGGATTGATATAGAA
>JAHUYU010003335.1:0-15878 GCA_030439765.1 Tripidium arundinaceum | reverse complement strand
AATCAGTAGGAAATGGAAGATCCCTTATGAGCCAAGTACCAACAGCAAATGGGAAACCTCTGACGAACCAAACATCACTAGCAAATGGAGGATCCCTGATGAGCCAAGTACCAGCAGCAAATGGGAAACCTCTGACGAACCAAATACCAGCACCAAAGGGAAGACCCATGATGAGGCAGAAAACAGCAGAAAGCGGAAGGCCCCAGATGAACCAAATACCTGTAGCAAGTGGATGGACCCATACAAACAAAATACCCGCACCAGAAGTGTAATATTCTCAACTCAGTTTCGTACAAGCTCCAGTTATTAGATAATAATGTTTTATTCTTGTAGAAGGGAGCATTGAACTAGGACTTCTCTTAATGCTTGTTAATCAAAATGCAAAGTGGCTGCTCTAATCTTGATATCCTAAAAAAATGGGTGTTGATTTTGTTATGTGCTTCCTTTAAAAAAAAGATATTGTTATGTGCTAACCTGAAACCTGATTAAAGTTTCATCATTGGGTGCATGTTCTTTTAAAAAGGCTGCTTCCTTTTTCATTACATCTGGTTCATAACATCAGTTCAAGTGTTGAAATGGCAGCATGTTCAAAGCTATTGCAGTGGAATGTTGGTTTGTTGTATTAACCTTGTATTTTTTTCTCAGTTTTATTGGTTTTCCTATATGAAATTATGAGTGGTAGTAATTTCATTGTACTAGCATGGCTTTTTTTTTCCATTTGCACTATAATTATGTTCTGGCACACCACTGAAAGCATGCATTTGTCATGTTTAGCTGGAAGCATACAGCAAAAGCTTGTTGTCCTAGATACTTCGCTGCAGAAAAATGTAAGCATAAATCATGCTTCTGTCCTTCATCCTCCTACGTTCTGTTTTGACTGACAACGAAGTTTCACTCATTTATTTATGTTGTTGCAGCTTAAGGGACAAGATGATTTCAAAGCGCTTGTTGAGAGCAACACCAAAAGCATCTCTGATCAGCTGACTGTTCTGAACTCCCACTCCAACAAACTGGATGAGATATCCTCAACCCTTTCAATCTTGCCGAAACAAATAGAAACAGATTTAAAGCAACAGCAGAGTGACATCATCAGAATTTTTAGAAAAGACATGGAGGTAGCCCTTGGGTTTCTTATGCTATGATTCACCTCTAATTTCGATATGAATCCATTAATTCCATTTGTCTTTTGGGTTCTTCTGATGGTTGGCATGTGCGCACAAATAATTATCTTACCAACTTGCTAGTTTCTCAGTTTCCCTGTCATCTCAGTAGATGTCAGTTCGGTTTCACATAAACATACAAGCTAGCTCAAATTTGGAGATGGCTCAAATTATATGGTCAATCCCATTATATGGTCAATCCCGCATTCTATTTTGCATTCTGAAACCATGTCACTCGTATTCCGTTTTGCAATCTGAAACTATGTCACTTGGGTTGCTGAAAAAGACAATGCAGAGCCACTGTTTGGACACTGGCTGATCATTGCCTCTTTGTGCAGGAGATTGTTAGAGCTGTCAGATCTCTCAACAGTAAGATTGATGCAATCCAAATGCCAACAGTATGTATTCATTACTATAGTAAGCAAGTCAAAGTTCCATCTGTATCTCCTCTCTTAGTTTCTATGTTTTTCATCTTGACTGAAGGACCAGCGATGCACAACCAATGGAAGGCCCCTGATGAACCAACTACCAGTCGATAGAAATGAAAGGCCCCAGGTGAACCAAACACCAGAGGTAACCCGGGTGAGCCAAACACCAGTAGCAACCATGGTGAACCAAACACCAGTAGCAAGCTTGGTGAACCAAACACCAGCAGCAAATGGAAGGCACCTGGTGAGCCAAATACCAGCAGCAAATGGGAAAACTCTGGTGAGCCAAACATCAGTAGGAAATGGAAGATCCCTTATGAGCCAAGTACCAACAGCAAATGGGAAACCTCTGACGAACCAAACATCACTAGCAAATGGAGGATCCCTGATGAGCCAAGTACCAGCAGCAAATGGGAAACCTCTGACGAACCAAATACCAGCACCAAAGGGAAGACCCATGATGAGGCAGAAAACAGCAGAAAGCGGAAGGCCCCAGATGAACCAAATACCTGTAGCAAGTGGATGGACCCATACAAACAAAATACCCGCACCAGAAGTGTAATATTCTCAACTCAGTTTCGTACAAGCTCCAGTTATTAGATAATAATGTTTTATTCTTGTAGAAGGGAGCATTGAACTAGGACTTCTCTTAATGCTTGTTAATCAAAATGCAAAGTGGCTGCTCTAATCTTGATATCCTAAAAAAATGGGTGTTGATTTTGTTATGTGCTTCCTTTAAAAAAAAGATATTGTTATGTGCTAACCTGAAACCTGATTAAAGTTTCATCATTGGGTGCATGTTCTTTTAAAAAGGCTGCTTCCTTTTTCATTACATCTGGTTCATAACATCAGTTCAAGTGTTGAAATGGCAGCATGTTCAAAGCTATTGCAGTGGAATGTTGGTTTGTTGTATTAACCTTGTATTTTTTTCTCAGTTTTATTGGTTTTCCTATATGAAATTATGAGTGGTAGTAATTTCATTGTACTAGCATGGCTTTTTTTTTCCATTTGCACTGATTTTCATCATGTAAGGTTAAGTTGTTTCTTGTCAGTTGCATTACTTACACGACTGACACTTTATCAGTATATATACTAGCACTATATTGGTAGCAGCAGTTTTTGTTGTGTGTTGAATTCATGTAGTATGGAGCATTTAAGTGGTGTTTGGAATATTGCCGAGCAGAAGTTTCAGAAACTGCTATATTCTTTTGAGAAAGCTGAATGAACATCCATCCTTAGAACCATGAACATTTGATAAGAGGTCATTTTACTGCATCTAGTTAAGAGTCTCGATATGTTCGTCGTTTTTTTCATGAGGAAGGTGGCGGCAGAATGTTCTAGCCTGATTTCAGTTAAACCAGATTAGTTTGGTGTTTTTCAGGTGCATCGCAGACATAACAGCAGTTTCTGGATTTCGCTCTTCTGCGTCTTTGTCTGATGATTGTATCGTGTTGTGACTAGGCTTGCTTACTGATGGCAGGCATCCTGCACCTTTGGTCTGCCCTGCAAAGGCAGCAGCAGGCCCAAAGGCGAAGGTAGACGACGGAAAACTGAAAGTGCTTCCCCAAAAGCTAACTGGTTCTAGATCCAGGGTGACACCTAAACAGGAAGAGGCGGCGAGCACAAAGTTGAGCCGGGCAGCGGCAACTGAGAAGGTAAAAACCCGCAGTGGTACTTTGGCAACTAGCTAGAGCATGCGCTTTGCCTGGCTTTTTGTGTCGATGAGCGTTAGAGCATGTGTGTGATGGTGGGTTGCTTGTGAAACTGCAAAACGCATGCAGGTGGTGATATTCATCGACGACTCTGACGATGACAGCGACGTCGTCGGTGCTTCGTGCGTGATCCTCAGGTCATCGGGATCAGGTAACACTGGAGGGCGAGCATTTCAGATTCAGGTAGCTTATAGTATAGATACGTGGGTGGTTTGAACTGAACAAGAAAGACGCGGGCTTTATTTGTGCGTGCAGATGCAGGTGCAGGTGCAGGTGAGAGGGAGTGCGACCTGATGAAGGTGGGCGCGGAGGAGAGCCAGGAGATCATGCGGAGGGCCAGGAAGCGGAGGAGAAGAGAAATGCAGGCCATCGTGGCCAGCATGCCGCCTGGGTTTGGTATGATTGATTGATTGATGCAACCGGTAATTGGAGCAGTGTTTGAATTGCATGCATACTCTAGAAAGGAATAGTAGTATTTAGATAGGTAAACATAATGAAGACCGGAAAAGTATCATGGGGTTATATTACATATGCATAGACAGAGTTTGTTGTGGTGTGTTTGACTGTTTGTTGTGTTATAATAAATCATATAGAGTACTCTAAATCATATAATATTGGATGGTGGGAATGAAACCACTACTACTAGATATTACTCCAGTATATAACTAGACTAGAGGATCACTAACTAGTAAGTATCGAATGAATTGAGCAGGATTTTTTTTGTATGGTTTTCTGCCCTGATCGATCTGATGACCGACCGTGATCCGATAGATTGATTGGTTGATTCTACAGTTATATAGAATAGAAAGGGGTGGTGGTGAGTGATCAGTGGACCATGCCTGCCTCTTGCTTGTCTGTTGCTGTTTGCCGCCGCTAGCACTAGCAGCAGTAGGTTCTGCGCGCGTTGCCGGATGACTGGTAACCGGCCTGGCCTTGTCGAGTGGAATGTGAATCTGGCAATTTGCTGGGCTGGCTACTGCTGCGTGGTAGGAGTAGTGTGGTGATCCAAAAAATGGCAATTGTGGCCCTGCACTGCACTGCACTGCTGCGTGGTCGTGTCATCGTGTGGCTAAAAGGAAAATAATAAATGATGCTCTGCGACTGCAAGCGAGCCTTTTACGCTGGCAAATGCATGCAGTTGTGGGGTTGCTGCACCAGCATGGGGCGGCCGGGCGGCCTAATCGATTGGCGCAGTGTGTGAGGTGAGTCCAGACAACGGGACAGGCACTGCTAATTGCTCGTTTAATTACATTACATTACAGTACAGTAGTTGGGAGTAATGATAATTTGATAGGCCGGAGTACTAGTAAGGAATAGGATCCTTACAGTCACAGGCAACTAGAGTAGCACCCTGTAACGGCAACCCATCAGCATGTAAGCAACCGGTCCATATGTAATGTAAGCAAAGCTAGCGCGTGCAAAAGTTAAGCTCTAGTTTCAAGTGAGCCAGCTTAGCAGATTATATTACATACACCCTGTTCGCTTGTGCTTATCGGCGCTTATCAACCAGCCATTCAGCAGTATTTTTCTCTCATAGCAAATCAGCATCAGCCAGCCAGAAACCATCCAGCGAACAGGGTGATAAAAATATGTATTCGACATGCATCTTACGAAATCGAACAATCACCCCCAAACCCAACTGGTTGCTTGGCTTCTTTCTGCCTATATAAGCGGTGGGGTGGGGTTTAACCACAAACTGGATCGGGCGCCCGGAGGGGAGGATCCAAGCCGTCCAATAGAATCGGTACGGTGGACGGTGGAGAGTGAGTGGGCCGGGGATAGATGCCTGAGCCGCCCTGAGCTAAGCTGGATGCAATGCAATGGATCGGAACGAACAAATTAAATTAAAGGACAGGCAAGTTAAGTACTGACACCAAATATATCTACTCCGTATTTATTATTTATATAGTTATCCCATGCCGGCCTGCATGTCGAATACATATTTTTATCACCCTGTTCGCTGGATGGTTTCTGGCTGGCTGATGCTGATTTGCTATGAGAGAAAAATACTGCTGAATGGCTGGTTGATAAGCGCCGATAAGCACAAGCGAACAGGGTGTATGTAATATAATCTGCTAAGCTGGCTCACTTGAAACTAGAGCTTAACTTTTGCACGCGCTAGCTTTGCTTACATTACATATGGACCGGTTGCTTACATGCTGATGGGTTGCCGTTACAGGGTGCTACTCTAGTTGCCTGTGACTGTAAGGATCCTATTCCTTACTAGTACTCCGGCCTATCAAATTATCATTACTCCCAACTACTGTACTGTAATGTAATGTAATTAAACGAGCAATTAGCAGTGCCTGTCCCGTTGTCTGGACTCACCTCACACACTGCGCCAATCGATTAGGCCGCCCGGCCGCCCCATGCTGGTGCAGCAACCCCACAACTGCATGCATTTGCCAGCGTAAAAGGCTCGCTTGCAGTCGCAGAAAGAAGCCAAGCAACCAGTTGGGTTTGGGGGTGATTGTTCGATTTCGTAAGATGCATGTCGAATACATATTTTTATCACCCTGTTCGCTGGATGGTTTCTGGCTGGCTGATGCTGATTTGCTATGAGAGAAAAATACTGCTGAATGGCTGGTTGATAAGCGCCGATAAGCACAAGCGAACAGGGTGTATGTAATATAATCTGCTAAGCTGGCTCACTTGAAACTAGAGCTTAACTTTTGCACGCGCTAGCTTTGCTTACATTACATATGGACCGGTTGCTTACATGCTGATGGGTTGCCGTTACAGGGGTGCTACTCTAGTTGCCTGTGACTGTAAGGATCCTATTCCTTACTAGTACTCCGGCCTATCAAATTATCATTACTCCCAACTACTGTACTGTAATGTAATGTAATTAAACGAGCAATTAGCAGTGCCTGTCCCGTTGTCTGGACTCACCTCACACACTGCGCCAATCGATTAGGCCGCCCGGCCGCCCCATGCTGGTGCAGCAACCCCACAACTGCATGCATTTGCCAGCGTAAAAGGCTCGCTTGCAGTCGCAGAGCATCATTTATTATTTTCCTTTTAGCCACACGATGACACGACCACGCAGCAGTGCAGTGCAGTGCAGGGCCACAATTGCCATTTTTTGGATCACCACACTACTCCTACCACGCAGCAGTAGCCAGCCCAGCAAATTGCCAGATTCACATTCCACTCGACAAGGCCAGGCCGGTTACCAGTCATCCGGCAACGCGCGCAGAACCTACTGCTGCTAGTGCTAGCGGCGGCAAACAGCAACAGACAAGCAAGAGGCAGGCATGGTCCACTGATCACTCACCACCACCCCTTTCTATTCTATATAACTGTAGAATCAACCAATCAATCTATCGGATCACGGTCGGTCATCAGATCGATCAGGGCAGAAAACCATACAAAAAAAATCCTGCTCAATTCATTCGATACTTACTAGTTAGTGATCCTCTAGTCTAGTTATATACTGGAGTAATATCTAGTAGTAGTGGTTTCATTCCCACCATCCAATATTATATGATTTAGAGTACTCTATATGATTTATTATAACACAACAAACAGTCAAACACACCACAACAAACTCTGTCTATGCATATGTAATATAACCCCATGATACTTTTCCGGTCTTCATTATGTTTACCTATCTAAATACTACTATTCCTTTCTAGAGTATGCATGCAATTCAAACACTGCTCCAATTACCGGTTGCATCAATCAATCAATCATACCAAACCCAGGCGGCATGCTGGCCACGATGGCCTGCATTTCTCTTCTCCTCCGCTTCCTGGCCCTCCGCATGATCTCCTGGCTCTCCTCCGCGCCCACCTTCATCAGGTCGCACTCCCTCTCACCTGCACCTGCACCTGCATCTGCACGCACAAATAAAGCCCGCGTCTTTCTTGTTCAGTTCAAACCACCCACGTATCTATACTATAAGCTACCTGAATCTGAAATGCTCGCCCTCCAGTGTTACCTGATCCCGATGACCTGAGGATCACGCACGAAGCACCGACGACGTCGCTGTCATCGTCAGAGTCGTCGATGAATATCACCACCTGCATGCGTTTTGCAGTTTCACAAGCAACCCACCATCACACACATGCTCTAACGCTCATCGACACAAAAAGCCAGGCAAAGCGCATGCTCTAGCTAGTTGCCAAAGTACCACTGCGGGTTTTTACCTTCTCAGTTGCCGCTGCCCGGCTCAACTTTGTGCTCGCCGCCTCTTCCTGTTTAGGTGTCACCCTGGATCTAGAACCAGTTAGCTTTTGGGGAAGCACTTTCAGTTTTCCGTCGTCTACCTTCGCCTTTGGGCCTGCTGCTGCCTTTGCAGGGCAGACCAAAGGTGCAGGATGCCTGCCATCAGTAAGCAAGCCTAGTCACAACACGATACAATCATCAGACAAAGACGCAGAAGAGCGAAATCCAGAAACTGCTGTTATGTCTGCGATGCACCTGAAAAACACCAAACTAATCTGGTTTAACTGAAATCAGGCTAGAACATTCTGCCGCCACCTTCCTCATGAAAAAACGACGAACATATCGAGACTCTTAACTAGATGCAGTAAAATGACCTCTTATCAAATGTTCATGGTTCTAAGGATGGATGTTCATTCAGCTTTCTCAAAAGAATATAGCAGTTTCTGAAACTTCTGCTCGGCAATATTCCAAACACCACTTAAATGCTCCATACTACATGAATTCAACACACAACAAAAACTGCTGCTACCAATATAGTGCTAGTATATATACTGATAAAGTGTCAGTCGTGTAAGTAATGCAACTGACAAGAAACAACTTAACCTTACATGATGAAAATCAGTGCAAATGGAAAAAAAAAGCCATGCTAGTACAATGAAATTACTACCACTCATAATTTCATATAGGAAAACCAATAAAACTGAGAAAAAAATACAAGGTTAATACAACAAACCAACATTCCACTGCAATAGCTTTGAACATGCTGCCATTTCAACACTTGAACTGATGTTATGAACCAGATGTAATGAAAAAGGAAGCAGCCTTTTTAAAAGAACATGCACCCAATGATGAAACTTTAATCAGGTTTCAGGTTAGCACATAACAATATCTTTTTTTTAAAGGAAGCACATAACAAAATCAACACCCATTTTTTTAGGATATCAAGATTAGAGCAGCCACTTTGCATTTTGATTAACAAGCATTAAGAGAAGTCCTAGTTCAATGCTCCCTTCTACAAGAATAAAACATTATTATCTAATAACTGGAGCTTGTACGAAACTGAGTTGAGAATATTACACTTCTGGTGCGGGTATTTTGTTTGTATGGGTCCATCCACTTGCTACAGGTATTTGGTTCATCTGGGGCCTTCCGCTTTCTGCTGTTTTCTGCCTCATCATGGGTCTTCCCTTTGGTGCTGGTATTTGGTTCGTCAGAGGTTTCCCATTTGCTGCTGGTACTTGGCTCATCAGGGATCCTCCATTTGCTAGTGATGTTTGGTTCGTCAGAGGTTTCCCATTTGCTGTTGGTACTTGGCTCATAAGGGATCTTCCATTTCCTACTGATGTTTGGCTCACCAGAGTTTTCCCATTTGCTGCTGGTATTTGGCTCACCAGGTGTCTTCCATTTGCTGCTGGTGTTTGGTTCACCAAGCTTGCTACTGGTGTTTGGTTCACCATGGTTGCTACTGGTGTTTGGCTCACCCGGGTTACCTCTGGTGTTTGGTTCACCTGGGGCCTTTCATTTCTATCGACTGGTAGTTGGTTCATCAGGGGCCTTCCATTGGTTGTGCATCGCTGGTCCTTCAGTCAAGATGAAAAACATAGAAACTAAGAGAGGAGATACAGATGGAACTTTGACTTGCTTACTATAGTAATGAATACATACTGTTGGCATTTGGATTGCATCAATCTTACTGTTGAGAGATCTGACAGCTCTAACAATCTCCTGCACAAAGAGGCAATGATCAGCCAGTGTCCAAACAGTGGCTCTGCATTGTCTTTTTCAGCAACCCAAGTGACATAGTTTCAGATTGCAAAACGGAATACGAGTGACATGGTTTCAGAATGCAAAATAGAATGCGGGATTGACCATATAATGGGATTGACCATATAATTTGAGCCATCTCCAAATTTGAGCTAGCTTGTATGTTTATGTGAAACCGAACTGACATCTACTGAGATGACAGGGAAACTGAGAAACTAGCAAGTTGGTAAGATAATTATTTGTGCGCACATGCCAACCATCAGAAGAACCCAAAAGACAAATGGAATTAATGGATTCATATCGAAATTAGAGGTGAATCATAGCATAAGAAACCCAAGGGCTACCTCCATGTCTTTTCTAAAAATTCTGATGATGTCACTCTGCTGTTGCTTTAAATCTGTTTCTATTTGTTTCGGCAAGATTGAAAGGGTTGAGGATATCTCATCCAGTTTGTTGGAGTGGGAGTTCAGAACAGTCAGCTGATCAGAGATGCTTTTGGTGTTGCTCTCAACAAGCGCTTTGAAATCATCTTGTCCCTTAAGCTGCAACAACATAAATAAATGAGTGAAACTTCGTTGTCAGTCAAAACAGAACGTAGGAGGATGAAGGACAGAAGCATGATTTATGCTTACATTTTTCTGCAGCGAAGTATCTAGGACAACAAGCTTTTGCTGTATGCTTCCAGCTAAACATGACAAATGCATGCTTTCAGTGGTGTGCCAGAACATAATTATAGTGCAAAAACTCATAAGCAAAGAGAAACTTCTGCAGTACCAAATTCAAGTACCAATAGGACTTACAATCTAGTGCAGATGCAGGTGCAGGTGCAGGTGAGAGGGAGTGCGACCTGATGAAGGTGGGCGCGGAGGAGAGCCAGGAGATCATGCGGAGGGCCAGGAAGCGGAGGAGAAGAGAAATGCAGGCCATCGTGGCCAGCATGCCGCCTGGGTTTGGTATGATTGATTGATTGATGCAACCGGTAATTGGAGCAGTGTTTGAATTGCATGCATACTCTAGAAAGGAATAGTAGTATTTAGATAGGTAAACATAATGAAGACCGGAAAAGTATCATGGGGTTATATTACATATGCATAGACAGAGTTTGTTGTGGTGTGTTTGACTGTTTGTTGTGTTATAATAAATCATATAGAGTACTCTAAATCATATAATATTGGATGGTGGGAATGAAACCACTACTACTAGATATTACTCCAGTATATAACTAGACTAGAGGATCACTAACTAGTAAGTATCGAATGAATTGAGCAGGATTTTTTTTGTATGGTTTTCTGCCCTGATCGATCTGATGACCGACCGTGATCCGATAGATTGATTGGTTGATTCTACAGTTATATAGAATAGAAAGGGGTGGTGGTGAGTGATCAGTGGACCATGCCTGCCTCTTGCTTGTCTGTTGCTGTTTGCCGCCGCTAGCACTAGCAGCAGTAGGTTCTGCGCGCGTTGCCGGATGACTGGTAACCGGCCTGGCCTTGTCGAGTGGAATGTGAATCTGGCAATTTGCTGGGCTGGCTACTGCTGCGTGGTAGGAGTAGTGTGGTGATCCAAAAAATGGCAATTGTGGCCCTGCACTGCACTGCACTGCTGCGTGGTCGTGTCATCGTGTGGCTAAAAGGAAAATAATAAATGATGCTCTGCGACTGCAAGCGAGCCTTTTACGCTGGCAAATGCATGCAGTTGTGGGGTTGCTGCACCAGCATGGGGCGGCCGGGCGGCCTAATCGATTGGCGCAGTGTGTGAGGTGAGTCCAGACAACGGGACAGGCACTGCTAATTGCTCGTTTAATTACATTACATTACAGTACAGTAGTTGGGAGTAATGATAATTTGATAGGCCGGAGTACTAGTAAGGAATAGGATCCTTACAGTCACAGGCAACTAGAGTAGCACCCTGTAACGGCAACCCATCAGCATGTAAGCAACCGGTCCATATGTAATGTAAGCAAAGCTAGCGCGTGCAAAAGTTAAGCTCTAGTTTCAAGTGAGCCAGCTTAGCAGATTATATTACATACACCCTGTTCGCTTGTGCTTATCGGCGCTTATCAACCAGCCATTCAGCAGTATTTTTCTCTCATAGCAAATCAGCATCAGCCAGCCAGAAACCATCCAGCGAACAGGGTGATAAAAATATGTATTCGACATGCATCTTACGAAATCGAACAATCACCCCCAAACCCAACTGGTTGCTTGGCTTCTTTCTGCCTATATAAGCGGTGGGGTGGGGTTTAACCACAAACTGGATCGGGCGCCCGGAGGGGAGGATCCAAGCCGTCCAATAGAATCGGTACGGTGGACGGTGGAGAGTGAGTGGGCCGGGGATAGATGCCTGAGCCGCCCTGAGCTAAGCTGGATGCAATGCAATGGATCGGAACGAACAAATTAAATTAAAGGACAGGCAAGTTAAGTACTGACACCAAATATATCTACTCCGTATTTATTATTTATATAGTTATCCCATGCCGGCCTGCATGTACAACAAATATACTATCGTCGCAGAGATGCAACAACGACGATGCCAACACTCTTTATTACTTTGATGATCCAGTCCACGCCCGGGGCCGGGTGCACTACATGTACTGCCATTACACTGAAGCTGATATGGTATCAGCATTAAACATACAGTATCTCCTACAACACAAGAACTGATCATGCATGCAGCCCTCAAAAATATAAAAACAGTGATTTATTTATCTAAAATAATCCCATCTCTTGTATATATATATATATGCACCTACTATATATAAGATCGACAAGTGCACAGTGCACCTTCTTCCTATTTACTCCTATGCATGAATGTGAGCAATCCCAATTAATAAGAGACACGCATGGACTTGTATATCCATGTACAAAGCCAAGACGCGCAGCGCATATCACCAATAATCTAATTAATTAATATAGTAAATTCATACAACTATATATAAACTTAATTGAACTATATATATTTGTTATGGCCATGACCGTGCATCTGTTACCATTTCCGTACCACATTGTTACTTGGTTGTGCTTGTGTTGTAGGAGATACTGTATGTTTAATGCTGATACCATATCAGCTTCAGTGTAATGGCAGTACATGTAGTGCACCCGGCCCCGGGCGTGGACTGGATCATCAAAGTAATAAAGAGTGTTGGCATCGTCGTTGTTGCATCTCTGCGACGATAGTATATTTGTTGTACATGCAGGCCGGCATGGGATAACTATATAAATAATAAATACGGAGTAGATATATTTGGTGTCAGTACTTAACTTGCCTGTCCTTTAATTTAATTTGTTCGTTCCGATCCATTGCATTGCATCCAGCTTAGCTCAGGGCGGCTCAGGCATCTATCCCCGGCCCACTCACTCTCCACCGTCCACCGTACCGATTCTATTGGACGGCTTGGATCCTCCCCTCCGGGCGCCCGATCCAGTTTGTGGTTAAACCCCACCCCACCGCTTATATAGGCAGAAAGAAGCCAAGCAACCAGTTGGGTTTGGGGGTGATTGTTCGATTTCGTAAGATGCATGTCGAATACATATTTTTATCACCCTGTTCGCTGGATGGTTTCTGGCTGGCTGATGCTGATTTGCTATGAGAGAAAAATACTGCTGAATGGCTGGTTGATAAGCGCCGATAAGCACAAGCGAACAGGGTGTATGTAATATAATCTGCTAAGCTGGCTCACTTGAAACTAGAGCTTAACTTTTGCACGCGCTAGCTTTGCTTACATTACATATGGACCGGTTGCTTACATGCTGATGGGTTGCCGTTACAGGGTGCTACTCTAGTTGCCTGTGACTGTAAGGATCCTATTCCTTACTAGTACTCCGGCCTATCAAATTATCATTACTCCCAACTACTGTACTGTAATGTAATGTAATTAAACGAGCAATTAGCAGTGCCTGTCCCGTTGTCTGGACTCACCTCACACACTGCGCCAATCGATTAGGCCGCCCGGCCGCCCCATGCTGGTGCAGCAACCCCACAACTGCATGCATTTGCCAGCGTAAAAGGCTCGCTTGCAGTCGCAGAGCATCATTTATTATTTTCCTTTTAGCCACACGATGACACGACCACGCAGCAGTGCAGTGCAGTGCAGGGCCACAATTGCCATTTTTTGGATCACCACACTACTCCTACCACGCAGCAGTAGCCAGCCCAGCAAATTGCCAGATTCACATTCCACTCGACAAGGCCAGGCCGGTTACCAGTCATCCGGCAACGCGCGCAGAACCTACTGCTGCTAGTGCTAGCGGCGGCAAACAGCAACAGACAAGCAAGAGGCAGGCATGGTCCACTGATCACTCACCACCACCCCTTTCTATTCTATATAACTGTAGAATCAACCAATCAATCTATCGGATCACGGTCGGTCATCAGATCGATCAGGGCAGAAAACCATACAAAAAAAATCCTGCTCAATTCATTCGATACTTACTAGTTAGTGATCCTCTAGTCTAGTTATATACTGGAGTAATATCTAGTAGTAGTGGTTTCATTCCCACCATCCAATATTATATGATTTAGAGTACTCTATATGATTTATTATAACACAACAAACAGTCAAACACACCACAACAAACTCTGTCTATGCATATGTAATATAACCCCATGATACTTTTCCGGTCTTCATTATGTTTACCTATCTAAATACTACTATTCCTTTCTAGAGTATGCATGCAATTCAAACACTGCTCCAATTACCGGTTGCATCAATCAATCAATCATACCAAACCCAGGCGGCATGCTGGCCACGATGGCCTGCATTTCTCTTCTCCTCCGCTTCCTGGCCCTCCGCATGATCTCCTGGCTCTCCTCCGCGCCCACCTTCATCAGGTCGCACTCCCTCTCACCTGCACCTGCACCTGCATCTGCACTAGATTGTAAGTCCTATTGGTACTTGAATTTGGTACTGCAGAAGTTTCTCTTTGCTTATGAGTTTTTGCACTATAATTATGTTCTGGCACACCACTGAAAGCATGCATTTGTCATGTTTAGCTGGAAGCATACAGCAAAAGCTTGTTGTCCTAGATACTTCGCTGCAGAAAAATGTAAGCATAAATCATGCTTCTGTCCTTCATCCTCCTACGTTCTGTTTTGACTGACAACGAAGTTTCACTCATTTATTTATGTTGTTGCAGCTTAAGGGACAAGATGATTTCAAAGCGCTTGTTGAGAGCAACACCAAAAGCATCTCTGATCAGCTGACTGTTCTGAACTCCCACTCCAACAAACTGGATGAGATATCCTCAACCCTTTCAATCTTGCCGAAACAAATAGAAACAGATTTAAAGCAACAGCAGAGTGACATCATCAGAATTTTTAGAAAAGACATGGAGGTAGCCCTTGGGTTTCTTATGCTATGATTCACCTCTAATTTCGATATGAATCCATTAATTCCATTTGTCTTTTGGGTTCTTCTGATGGTTGGCATGTGCGCACAAATAATTATCTTACCAACTTGCTAGTTTCTCAGTTTCCCTGTCATCTCAGTAGATGTCAGTTCGGTTTCACATAAACATACAAGCTAGCTCAAATTTGGAGATGGCTCAAATTATATGGTCAATCCCATTATATGGTCAATCCCGCATTCTATTTTGCATTCTGAAACCATGTCACTCGTATTCCGTTTTGCAATCTGAAACTATGTCACTTGGGTTGCTGAAAAAGACAATGCAGAGCCACTGTTTGGACACTGGCTGATCATTGCCTCTTTGTGCAGGAGATTGTTAGAGCTGTCAGATCTCTCAACAGTAAGATTGATGCAATCCAAATGCCAACAGTATGTATTCATTACTATAGTAAGCAAGTCAAAGTTCCATCTGTATCTCCTCTCTTAGTTTCTATGTTTTTCATCTTGACTGAAGGACCAGCGATGCACAACCAATGGAAGGCCCCTGATGAACCAACTACCAGTCGATAGAAATGAAAGGCCCCAGGTGAACCAAACACCAGAGGTAACCCGGGTGAGCCAAACACCAGTAGCAACCATGGTGAACCAAACACCAGTAGCAAGCTTGGTGAACCAAACACCAGCAGCAAATGGAAGACACCTGGTGAGCCAAATACCAGCAGCAAATGGGAAAACTCTGGTGAGCCAAACATCAGTAGGAAATGGAAGATCCCTTATGAGCCAAGTACCAACAGCAAATGGGAAACCTCTGACGAACCAAACATCACTAGCAAATGGAGGATCCCTGATGAGCCAAGTACCAGCAGCAAATGGGAAACCTCTGACGAACCAAATACCAGCACCAAAGGGAAGACCCATGATGAGGCAGAAAACAGCAGAAAGCGGAAGGCCCCAGATGAACCAAATACCTGTAGCAAGTGGATGGACCCATACAAACAAAATACCCGCACCAGAAGTGTAATATTCTCAACTCAGTTTCGTACAAGCTCCAGTTATTAGATAATAATGTTTTATTCTTGTAGAAGGGAGCATTGAACTAGGACTTCTCTTAATGCTTGTTAATCAAAATGCAAAGTGGCTGCTCTAATCTTGATATCCTAAAAAAATGGGTGTTGATTTTGTTATGTGCTTCCTTTAAAAAAAAGATATTGTTATGTGCTAACCTGAAACCTGATTAAAGTTTCATCATTGGGTGCATGTTCTTTTAAAAAGGCTGCTTCCTTTTTCATTACATCTG
>JAHUYU010001080.1:0-15753 GCA_030439765.1 Tripidium arundinaceum | reverse complement strand
CTGAAATCATGAGAGAGATGATGCGGAACACAGACAGAGCTATGAGCAACATTGAGGCTTCTCCCGAAGGTTTTAATATGCTCCGTCGCATGTATGAAACTGTCCAGGAGCCATTTCTAAATGCAACAACAATGGGCGGGGAAGGAAACACAGCCTCAAACCCATTTTCAGCTCTTCTCGGCAATCAGGGGTCTAACCAACCTGGTCAAGGTCAATCTGCAACAAATGCTCCAACTGGTTCAGACTCGACAACTGGAACCCCAGCTCCAAATACTAATCCACTTCCAAATCCCTGGAGCACCAATGGTAGGTTTTGAAAACTTGTACTGGTTTTGAATGCTTATGGTTTTTTTGTTTTATTTTTTTTGGCTGGGTTTGTCGTCGATGTTTATATGTGTTGTCTTTTGTGTTTGCCTACTTAAATCACCAGCTGGGAGTGCACAAGGAGCAACACGGTCCAGTCCTAGTGACAACGCAAGAACTGGTGCTACTGGTGGTGTTGGAGGCACTGGTGCCACTGGTGGACTGGGAGGGTTGGGTTCACCAGATTTGAGTAGTTTGCTTGGTGGTCTTGCTGGCAGTCCAAGAACTGGTGCTGCTGGCGGTTTAGGAGGTTTGGGTTCACCAGATTTGGGGAATATGCTTGGTGGTTCACCTGATGTTTCTCTTTTCAGTCAGGTGTTGCAAAACCCTGCAATGATGCAGATGATGCAGAGCATTATGTCTGACCCACAGACCATGAACCAGGTAGTTCAACTTGTGCCAACTTTTTCTTTGTGTTCTTTTTTTTGGATGTTGCAATTCTGACATTGGATTGTTTTGTATTCTCCTTGGCTACAGTTGCTTAACTTCAACCCAAATACACGCAACTTGATTGGAATCAAACACTCAGATGAGGGAAATGCTTCAAAATCCAGAATTTCTTCGCCAGCTGACATCGCCTGAGACTTTGCAGGTACGTTATAATACATAAGCCTTCAACTATTCCCATTTCTTATACTAAATCTAATTGTTTTACCCTTTTTTTCAGCAATTAATCTTATTTCAGCAGTCTTTATTAGGACAGCTTGGTCAACATCAACCTAGCCAGTGTGTGTTTATGCTTTGCCAGATTTCTCCCAGCTGTTTTATTTTCTCTTGCCTTCTTGTAAGTTACGGAGTATAATATATAATGAGATGCAGCTCTCCTACCGATTCGAGAACAACAAAATGGGGAACTCATTGCAGTTAGCCTAAAAATAATGGGCCTGTTCGCCAGCCATTTTGTGCGGCTGTGGCTGCAGCTGCTCTCACATATTACTGTGCTAAAAGCAGCTGCTGTTGCCGCAGCGAACACAGCCAACTAGAACATTCTCCTCACTACTACTTTGTTTGTATGACACAGTAAAGAAACTGTAAAGTACCTCTGGAATGTTCAGCACTTTACAAATTCTTTATTAAATGGTCCAAGTGTTCCTCGACTATAGCAAGGCCTAAGGAACTTCCATGCAATTCCCCGCCATTTAGTCATACCCAAACTAATTCCATTTCCAAATATCCATGCATTACCTGGCAGAATTTGAATTGCTGATTGTTGGGATATTAGTTTCTAGAAATTAAATGCTCTTATGCTATACTCTTGGGAATTTGGCACTATAGGAAAAACAGTTAATGGCAATCGTTGTCTGTTTTTCCCTTAGTGCCAAACTCATCGCATGACTGAAACCTTGAGGAATACAGTCAATCAAGTACTGCATACAAAGCTAAGCAATAGTTACTTTACAAATAAAGCAGCACAAAAGAGCAACTCAACATCCTGACATAGCAATATACTGATCCAAGTGAAGAAAAAAAAACAGTGGGAAAAAGTAACCAGGAGTTTACCTGTGGCACTGCCTGCATTGTTGCCACCCCTGAATCAAATCAAACAATTAAAAGGAACTCCAAGAAACATAATAATTACACTGCACAATTTCTACTTACAAACAAATGTAAAAATGTAAATGATAATAAGATTAATGAAATCCAGGTACTGTTGAACCATAAACACTCACTGGCTAGGTTGATGTTGACCAAGCTGTCCTAATAAAGACTGCTGAAATAAGATTAATTGCTGAAAAAAAGGGTAAAACAATTAGATTTAGTATAAGAAATGGGAATAGTTGAAGGCTTATGTATTATAACGTACCTGCAAAGTCTCAGGCGATGTCAGCTGGCGAAGAAATTCTGGATTTTGAAGCATTTCCCTCATCTGAGTGTTTGATTCCATCAAGTTGCGTGTATTTGGGTTGAAGTTAAGCAACTGTAGCCAAGGAGAATACAAAACAATCCAATGTCAGAATTGCAACATCCAAAAAAAAGAACACAAAGAAAAAGTTGGCACAAGTTGAACTACCTGGTTCATGGTCTGTGGGTCAGACATAATGCTCTGCATCATCTGCATCATTGCAGGGTTTTGCAACACCTGACTGAAAAGAGAAACATCAGGTGAACCACCAAGCATATTCCCCAAATCTGGTGAACCCAAACCTCCTAAACCGCCAGCAGCACCAGTTCTTGGACTGCCAGCAAGACCACCAAGCAAACTACTCAAATCTGGTGAACCCAACCCTCCCAGTCCACCAGTGGCACCAGTGCCTCCAACACCACCAGTAGCACCAGTTCTTGCGTTGTCACTAGGACTGGACCGTGTTGCTCCTTGTGCACTCCCAGCTGGTGATTTAAGTAGGCAAACACAAAAGACAACACATATAAACATCGACGACAAACCCAGCCAAAAAAAATAAAACAAAAAAACCATAAGCATTCAAAACCAGTACAAGTTTTCAAAACCTACCATTGGTGCTCCAGGGATTTGGAAGTGGATTAGTATTTGGAGCTGGGGTTCCAGTTGTCGAGTCTGAACCAGTTGGAGCATTTGTTGCAGATTGACCTTGACCAGGTTGGTTAGACCCCTGATTGCCGAGAAGAGCTGAAAATGGGTTTGAGGCTGTGTTTCCTTCCCCGCCCATTGTTGTTGCATTTAGAAATGGCTCCTGGACAGTTTCATACATGCGACGGAGCATATTAAAACCTTCGGGAGAAGCCTCAATGTTGCTCATAGCTCTGTCTGTGTTCCGCATCATCTCTCTCATGATTTCAGGGTTCCTAGCAGCTTCAAGGGTTTGACGGAGGACACTTGGGTCATTGAGCACATGGGCAAGATCAGGATTCCGATCCATGATCTCGCGCATTTGTGGGTTGCTCATGATCATATTGCGTATTAAATCAGGGTTATTCATGAGATTTTGCATCGCTGGCATATTCATTATCTCCCTCATCAAGTTGGGATTCTGGCTTAAATGCTGCTCAACTTGCTCTAATTCTGGAAATCCTGGCCCAAATATACCTGATGGCCTGCCACTTCCTGGAGCACCAACACCTGGAAATAGGCCTCCCAGGCCACCTGCAGGGCCACTACTAGGAGTAGATGAAGCAAGGGGGCTGGCAGCAGCAGGTGCACTGGATGCAGCTGGTGGGGCGACACCACGCACCAAGTGAATTGTGTGATCTGTCTCAACGCCTACAATATAAGCATGTGCAACTAAAGTTTCTTAACAATTTCATATATCTGATGTAAACAAAGCAAAAGAACACCCAATACGAATGTATACGTAATTGACATATTTGCAAAAGGAAACCTCATTTGAGTATTCCATATATCTGTGTGGTAGCATTAAATATGAAGTTACCACTGCATACAAGGCCCAATATACGAACAAATGGACTAATAATAAATCTAGAGCACTAAAAGGTACAGCTTACTTTCATTGAACAACAAAATCATTTATTGCACCGTTCTCACAAACTATGTGATCAAAAGCAGATATGACAGGGAACTAACATAATGGGACATATCAACCCCTCATTTAGCTTTAGAAAATAGCACTTGATCAACCAACCAACTGCTAAGGAATCTATCAGATTTTGACCAACTAAATTCAGGAAAGACAAGAACTTTACAGAAATACAGCAAGAGTAAATTTACTTTCACCACTGAAGCCCCAAAACATAGTGAATTATCATGTCAAGAAAAACTAGTCAGGCCTCAGGCAAATTAAAGAAATGAACTTACAACATCCAATTGATATCAATTACTTGCATTTCCACCCACATAAATTATATCTGAAAATCATGTGCACTCTAGCAAAAATTTTATAAATGATAATAACATATCACCCCACATGCCAATTGTAAGCTACTGTGCCAAAATTGACATTTCACTTGACCACCAAATCCATCCAAGGGATAACATACATGTTCGCCTATGAATACACATCTAGACATGCACAATCAACAGCATATAAAATGACTACATAACATTTGGAATTATATGAGAATTGCGACAAAGCTGTCTTCTGCTTCATCTACTTCTAGGCTGTAATTAATGTCATCTAAGTTAATGGTAACGTCATGATCCGAGCGCTACAAAGTATCTAAGTTAACGGCATAAGCTACTGTGCCAAAATTGACATTTCACTTGGCCACCGAATCCATCCAAGGGATGTTCACCTATGAATACACATCTAGACATGCACAATCAACAGTATATAAAATGACTACATACATTTGGAATTATATGAGAATTGCGACAAAGCTGTCTTCTGCTTCATCTACTTCTAGGCTGTAATTAATGTCATCTAAGTTAACGGTAACGTCATGATCCGAACGCTACAAAGTATCTAAGTTAACGGCATACGCTACTCGAATCACGTGTATCAGGTAGCGTCATAGCGCAATACGCGGTAAATCTACCACTAACCAGCATGCACATGAAAGAAAAAACAAATGCAGAATCTAGCCACCCCTCAATACACTACATACACACAAACAGGCATGTCACCGACAACCCAAACCTCGCAGAATTCACAACGCCACCGGCCCACCGCTGAATTCATGAACTGAATTGGACAATCCCACGATACGACGCCAAATCTAGAGGTACTTTACTCTACAACCAGCGTTTCGGCGTGGCACGTACCGTAGCTTTCTAGGGTTTGCTCGTCCTTGAGGATGCGGCCCTTGTAGATCAGGCGCTGCTGCGGCGCCGGCACGTCGCAGCTCCCGGCTACGACCTCCTTGAACGCGCCCACCGTGGCCCCCAGGTCCGTCTGCACCGTGAACTTAGAGCCGTTCGCGCACCGGATGTGCAGCGTCGCCTCCCTCGCTGCCGCCTCCGCTGAGGCAGCTGGAGGGGACTCGCCGCTCCCTGCGCCCTCGCCTCCGCTTGTCATGGCCTCGAGACCTAGCTCCGATCCGGTCCGCGGCTCCGATTGGGGTTTGCCGTGTGCGCGTCAGCTGCGAGGTCTCGCTCTTTTTTTTTTTTTTGTCTTTCCTCCTGTTCCTTTATGCTTGCAAGAGATTGAGGGAAGAAGAACTGAAGTCTGAAGAGGAATAGACAGAGTTTGACGCGTGGGATTTAACGGCGGGGGGCGGCGCGGGGTAGAGGTGATGGACGGTCCGGATTCGTCCCGTGACGTGGAGGTTTGTGTCTCTGTACAGTGGGGTCGAGGTGGCATTTTATCGGACGCATGATGGCCATGTGAGGCGAAGGCGAGACCGCGTGAGTACAGTAGCGTATACGATCGTCGGGATTCGGGAAGGTTCCTCCTTCCCTTTGTACAACGGGTGCACGTATATTGGGCTTGTTCGGCTGGCTTTTCGCCGGCACTACAGCTACCGAAAAATATTGTAGCTATATCTATTTATTTATATCTATTTTATCTATCTATTTATCTATCTATACTATATAAAATAGCGAAGAAATTAAAAATAGTCTCTCACTTTGATATTTTCTATCTAACTTAATTCTTATCTCTTAGATCCACTTTAAAATAGGATTCAACGCATCTAAATTTTCCACCCTAATCTGACAAGCGGACCGGTCAGAAATTCTTTACATTTACAGGTGCCTATCTCTAGTGAACGCCTTGCGTTGTTTTTTTTCACCGTTCGCAAGTCTACCCGCCCACTGGTGCCCGCCCCTCCTAGTTCTTTGATTTGTTTCCATCGTGCCCCTGATTTGTTCCTTCACGTTTCATCGACCATGGTAGGTCAAGCACACTTGAAGCTCATTTCTTAGTTATAGAAGGCCCTTCTCAAGGAAGTGAGCCACATAATCTGAGCCAGCGGATTCTCATTCAGCTGTGCCGATGTGCAAAGCTAGACAACGATGTCCAATCTTTGGTCTGCCCATTAAGGGCTGACTCTGCTAGGCAAGAGGACTACTACTGGGATTATTCTATTACTAATTGATGACCTGGGGGGCTACTCTTCTTTCTCCACTACATCGCGCCGCCACTGCTAGCGCCGGGCCTCGTGGAGGGCCTAACCTACGCAATCGCTACGATCTGCTCTCGGATGAAGAGGGGCCAAGTAGAGGAAGGATATCACCAAGGCGATGGGATCCTATTGACGGCAGTGGCTGAGCTTCAAGTGTGCTTGACCTACCATGGTCGATGAAACGTGAAGGAACAAATCAGGGGCACGATGGAAACAAATCAAAGAACTAGGAGGGGCGGGCACCAGTGGGCGGGTAGACTTGCGAACGGTGAAAAAAAACAACGCAAGGCGTTCACTAGAGATAGGCACCTGTAAATGTAAAGAATTTCTGACCGGTCCGCTTGTCAGATTAGGGTGGAAAATTTAGATGCGTTGAATCCTATTTTAAAGTGGATCTAAGAGATAAGAATTAAGTTAGATAGAAAATATCAAAGTGAGAGACTATTTTTAATTTCTTCGCTATTTTATATAGTATAGATAGATAAATAGATAGATAAAATAGATATAAATAAATAGATATAGCTACAATATTTTTCGGTAGCTGTAGTGCCGGCGAAAAGCCAGCCGAACAAGCCCAATATACGTGCACCCGTTGTACAAAGGGAAGGAGGAACCTTCCCGAATCCCGACGATCGTATACGCTACTGTACTCACGCGGTCTCGCCTTCGCCTCACATGGCCATCATGCGTCCGATAAAATGCCACCTCGACCCCACTGTACAGAGACACAAACCTCCACGTCACGGGACGAATCCGGACCGTCCATCACCTCTACCCCGCGCCGCCCCCCGCCGTTAAATCCCACGCGTCAAACTCTGTCTATTCCTCTTCAGACTTCAGTTCTTCTTCCCTCAATCTCTTGCAAGCATAAAGGAACAGGAGGACAGACAAAAAAAAAAAGAGCGAGACCTCGCAGCTGACGCGCACACGGCAAACCCCAATCGGAGCCGCGGACCGGATCGGAGCTAGGTCTCGAGGCCATGACAAGCGGAGGCGAGGGCGCAGGGAGCGGCGAGTCCCTCCAGCTGCCTCAGCGGAGGCGGCAGCGAGGGAGGCGACGCTGCACATCCGGTGCGCGAACGGCTCTAAGTTCACGGTGCAGACGGACCTGGGGGCCACGGTGGGCGCGTTCAAGGAGGTCGTACGCGGGAGCTGCGACGTGCCGGCGCCGCAGCAGCGCCTGATCTACAAGGGCCGCATCCTCAAGGACGAGCAAACCCTAGAAAGCTACGGTACGTGCCACGCCGAAACGCTGGTTGTAGAGTAAAGTACCTCTAGATTTGGCGTCGTATCGTGGGATTGTCCAATTCAGTTCATGAATTCAGCGGTGGGCCGGTGGCGTTGTGAATTCTGCGAGGTTTGGGTTGTCGGTGACATGCCTGTTTGTGTGTATGTAGTGTATTGAGGGGTGGCTAGATTCTGCATTTGTTTTTTCTTTCATGTGCATGCTGGTTAGTGGTAGATTTACCGCGTATTGCGCTATGACGCTACCTGATACACGTGATTCGAGTAGCGTATGCCGTTAACTTAGATACTTTGTAGCGTTCGGATCATGACGTACGTTACGTAACTTAGATGACATTAATTACAGCCTAGAAGTAGATGAAGCAGAAGACAGCTTTGTCGCAATTCTCATATAATTCCAAATGTATGTAGTCATTTTATATACTGTTGATTGTGCATGTCTAGATGTGTATTCATAGGTGAACATCCCTTGGATGGATTCGGTGGCCAAGTGAAATGTCAATTTTGGCACAGTAGCTTATGCCGTTAACTTAGATACTTTGTAGCGCTCGGATCATGACGTTACCATTAACTTAGATGACATTAATTACAGCCTAGAAGTAGATGAAGCAGAAGACAGCTTTGTCGCAATTCTCATATAATTCCAAATGTTATGTAGTCATTTTATATGCTGTTGATTGTGCATGTCTAGATGTGTATTCATAGGCGAACATGTATGTTATCCCTTGGATGGATTTGGTGGTCAAGTGAAATGTCAATTTTGGCACAGTAGCTTACAATTGGCATGTGGGGTGATATGTTATTATCATTTATAAAATTTTTGCTAGAGTGCACATGATTTTCAGATATAATTTATGTGGGTGGAAATGCAAGTAATTGATATCAATTGGATGTTGTAAGTTCATTTCTTTAATTTGCCTGAGGCCTGACTAGTTTTTCTTGACATGATAATTCACTATGTTTTGGGGCTTCAGTGGTGAAAGTAAATTTACTCTTGCTGTATTTCTGTAAAGTTCTTGTCTTTCCTGAATTTAGTTGGTCAAAATCTGATAGATTCCTTAGCAGTTGGTTGGTTGATCAAGTGCTATTTTCTAAAGCTAAATGAGGGGTTGATATGTCCCATTATGTTAGTTCCCTGTCATATCTGCTTTTGATCACATAGTTTGTGAGAACGGTGCAATAAATGATTTTGTTGTTCAATGAAAGTAAGCTGTACCTTTTAGTGCTCTAGATTTATTATTAGTCCATTTGTTCGTATATTGGGCCTTGTATGCAGTGGTAACTTCATATTTAATGCTACCACACAGATATTGGAATACTCAAATGAGGTTTCCTTTTGCAAATATGTCAATTACGTATACATTCGTATTGGGTGTTCTTTTGCTTTGTTTACATCAGATATATGAAATTGTTAAGAAACTTTAGTTGCACATGCTTATATTGTAGGCGTTGAGACAGATCACACAATTCACTTGGTGCGTGGTGTCGCCCCACCAGCTGCATCCAGTGCACCTGCTGCTGCCAGCCCCCTTGCTTCATCTACTCCTAGTAGTGGCCCTGCAGGTGGCCTGGGAGGCCTATTTCCAGGTGTTGGTGCTCCAGGAAGTGGCAGGCCATCAGGTATATTTGGGCCAGGATTTCCAGAATTAGAGCAAGTTGAGCAGCATTTAAGCCAGAATCCCAACTTGATGAGGGAGATAATGAATATGCCAGCGATGCAAAATCTCATGAATAACCCTGATTTAATACGCAATATGATCATGAGCAACCCACAAATGCGCGAGATCATGGATCGGAATCCTGATCTTGCCCATGTGCTCAATGACCCAAGTGTCCTCCGTCAAACCCTTGAAGCTGCTAGGAACCCTGAAATCATGAGAGAGATGATGCGGAACACAGACAGAGCTATGAGCAACATTGAGGCTTCTCCCGAAGGTTTTAATATGCTCCGTCGCATGTATGAAACTGTCCAGGAGCCATTTCTAAATGCAACAACAATGGGCGGGGAAGGAAACACAGCCTCAAACCCATTTTCAGCTCTTCTCGGCAATCAGGGGTCTAACCAACCTGGTCAAGGTCAATCTGCAACAAATGCTCCAACTGGTTCAGACTCGACAACTGGAACCCCAGCTCCAAATACTAATCCACTTCCAAATCCCTGGAGCACCAATGGTAGGTTTTGAAAACTTGTACTGGTTTTGAATGCTTATGGTTTTTTTGTTTTATTTTTTTTGGTTGCATTTGTCCTGCCTGTGTCGATTGAGGACCGTCCGTTGCTGTGGATGGTAGTCAGGTCACAGACTTATTATCCTAAGCATATACTTGCTTATGGGAGCGGGAAGGCTTGTTACTCTTTTGTCATGGGTTCTTGCTCTTTCCGGACTGACTTTTTGAGGTGGATATTTGGGTGGAGGTCCAAGCACCATACTGAGTCCGGGACTCAGGTGTTGGGGGCTTGAAGTCCAAGTTTGGACGGGGACCTGGACCCCTTGACAGGACTGGACCGTGTTGCTCCTTGTGCACTCCCAGCTGGTGATTTAAGTAGGCAAACACAAAAGACAACACATATAAACATCGACGACAAACCCAGCCAAAAAAAATAAAACAAAAAAACCATAAGCATTCAAAACCAGTACAAGTTTTCAAAACCTACCATTGGTGCTCCAGGGATTTGGAAGTGGATTAGTATTTGGAGCTGGGGTTCCAGTTGTCGAGTCTGAACCAGTTGGAGCATTTGTTGCAGATTGACCTTGACCAGGTTGGTTAGACCCCTGATTGCCGAGAAGAGCTGAAAATGGGTTTGAGGCTGTGTTTCCTTCCCCGCCCATTGTTGTTGCATTTAGAAATGGCTCCTGGACAGTTTCATACATGCGACGGAGCATATTAAAACCTTCGGGAGAAGCCTCAATGTTGCTCATAGCTCTGTCTGTGTTCCGCATCATCTCTCTCATGATTTCAGGGTTCCTAGCAGCTTCAAGGGTTTGACGGAGGACACTTGGGTCATTGAGCACATGGGCAAGATCAGGATTCCGATCCATGATCTCGCGCATTTGTGGGTTGCTCATGATCATATTGCGTATTAAATCAGGGTTATTCATGAGATTTTGCATCGCTGGCATATTCATTATCTCCCTCATCAAGTTGGGATTCTGGCTTAAATGCTGCTCAACTTGCTCTAATTCTGGAAATCCTGGCCCAAATATACCTGATGGCCTGCCACTTCCTGGAGCACCAACACCTGGAAATAGGCCTCCCAGGCCACCTGCAGGGCCACTACTAGGAGTAGATGAAGCAAGGGGGCTGGCAGCAGCAGGTGCACTGGATGCAGCTGGTGGGGCGACACCACGCACCAAGTGAATTGTGTGATCTGTCTCAACGCCTACAATATAAGCATGTGCAACTAAAGTTTCTTAACAATTTCATATATCTGATGTAAACAAAGCAAAAGAACACCCAATACGAATGTATACGTAATTGACATATTTGCAAAAGGAAACCTCATTGAGTATTCCATATATCTGTGTGGTAGCATTAAATATGAAGTTACCACTGCATACAAGGCCCAATATACGAACAAATGGACTAATAATAAATCTAGAGCACTAAAAGGTACAGCTTACTTTCATTGAACAACAAAATCATTTATTGCACCGTTCTCACAAACTATGTGATCAAAAGCAGATATGACAGGGAACTAACATAATGGGACATATCAACCCCTCATTTAGCTTTAGAAAATAGCACTTGATCAACCAACCAACTGCTAAGGAATCTATCAGATTTTGACCAACTAAATTCAGGAAAGACAAGAACTTTACAGAAATACAGCAAGAGTAAATTTACTTTCACCACTGAAGCCCCAAAACATAGTGAATTATCATGTCAAGAAAAACTAGTCAGGCCTCAGGCAAATTAAAGAAATGAACTTACAACATCCAATTGATATCAATTACTTGCATTTCCACCCACATAAATTATATCTGAAAATCATGTGCACTCTAGCAAAAATTTTATAAATGATAATAACATATCACCCCACATGCCAATTGTAAGCTACTGTGCCAAAATTGACATTTCACTTGACCACCAAATCCATCCAAGGGATAACATACATGTTCGCCTATGAATACACATCTAGACATGCACAATCAACAGCATATAAAATGACTACATAACATTTGGAATTATATGAGAATTGCGACAAAGCTGTCTTCTGCTTCATCTACTTCTAGGCTGTAATTAATGTCATCTAAGTTAATGGTAACGTCATGATCCGAGCGCTACAAAGTATCTAAGTTAACGGCATAAGCTACTGTGCCAAAATTGACATTTCACTTGGCCACCGAATCCATCCAAGGGATGTTCACCTATGAATACACATCTAGACATGCACAATCAACAGTATATAAAATGACTACATACATTTGGAATTATATGAGAATTGCGACAAAGCTGTCTTCTGCTTCATCTACTTCTAGGCTGTAATTAATGTCATCTAAGTTAACGGTAACGTCATGATCCGAACGCTACAAAGTATCTAAGTTAACGGCATACGCTACTCGAATCACGTGTATCAGGTAGCGTCATAGCGCAATACGCGGTAAATCTACCACTAACCAGCATGCACATGAAAGAAAAACAAATGCAGAATCTAGCCACCCCTCAATACACTACATACACACAAACAGGCATGTCACCGACAACCCAACCTCGCAGAATTCACAACGCCACCGGCCCACCGCTGAATTCATGAACTGAATTGGACAATCCCACGATACGACGCCAAATCTAGAGGTACTTTACTCTACAACCAGCGTTTCGGCGTGGCACGTACCGTAGCTTTCTAGGGTTTGCTCGTCCTTGAGGATGCGGCCTTGTAGATCAGGCGCTGCTGCGGCGCCGGCACGTCGCAGCTCCCGGCTACGACCTCCTTGAACGCGCCCACCGTGGCCCCCAGGTCCGTCTGCACCGTGAACTTAGAGCCGTTCGCGCACCGGATGTGCAGCGTCGCCTCCCTCGCTGCCGCCTCCGCTGAGGCAGCTGGAGGGGACTCGCCGCTCCCTGCGCCCTCGCCTCCGCTTGTCATGGCCTCGAGACCTAGCTCCGATCCGGTCCGCGGCTCCGATTGGGGTTTGCCGTGTGCGCGTCAGCTGCGAGGTCTCGCTCTTTTTTTTTTTTGTCTTTCCTCCTGTTCCTTTATGCTTGCAAGAGATTGAGGGAAGAAGAACTGAAGTCTGAAGAGGAATAGACAGAGTTTGACGCGTGGGATTTACGGCGGGGGGCGGCGCGGGGTAGAGGTGATGGACGGTCCGGATTCGTCCCGTGACGTGGAGGTTTGTGTCTCTGTACAGTGGGGTCGAGGTGGCATTTTATCGGACGCATGATGGCCATGTGAGGCGAAGGCGAGACCGCGTGAGTACAGTAGCGTATACGATCGTCGGGATTCGGGAAGGTTCCTCCTTCCCTTTGTACAACGGGTGCACGTATATTGGGCTTGTTCGGCTGGCTTTTCGCCGGCACTACAGCTACCGAAAAATATTGTAGCTATATCTATTTATTTATATCTATTTCTATCTATTTATCTATCTATACTATATAAAATAGCGAAGAAATTAAAAATAGTCTCTCACTTTGATATTTTCTATCTAACTTAATTCTTATCTCTTAGATCCACTTTAAAATAGGATTCAACGCATCTAAATTTCCACCCTAATCTGACAAGCGGACCGGTCAGAAATTCTTTACATTTACAGGTGCCTATCTCTAGTGAACGCCTTGCGTTGTTTTTTTTCACCGTTCGCAAGTCTACCCGCCCACTGGTGCCCGCCCCTCCTAGTTCTTTGATTTGTTTCCATCGTGCCCCTGATTTGTTCCTTCACGTTTCATCGACCATGGTAGGTCAAGCACACTTGAAGCTCAGCCACTGCCGTCAATAGGATCCCATCGCCTTGGTGATATCCTTCCTCTACTTGGCCCCTCTTCATCCGAGAGCAGATCGTAGCGATTGCGTAGGTTAGGCCCTCCACGAGGCCCGGCGCTAGCAGTGGCGGCGCGATGTAGTGGAGAAAGAAGAGTAGCCCCCCAGGTCATCAATTAGTAATAGAATAATCCCAGTAGTAGTCCTCTTGCCTAGCAGAGTCAGCCCTTAATGGGCAGACCAAAGATTGGACATCGTTGTCTACGTTTGCACATCGGCACAGCTGAATGAGAATCCGCTGGCTCAGATTATGTGGCTCACTTCCTTGAGAAGGGCCTTCTATAACTAAGAAATGAGAATTGTTGACCCATATGATCTCAGGCTCATAGAGAGGATGAAACTGATAATTTCATTCACACTTTGAGATTGAGCTCGTCAGTGATTTTTTCCATGGTGTCTAGAGAAACCTGCTTTGAACATGACATTCGTACCCAAGGAAAGTTTTGGCAAGCATTACTGTGGCTACAGCTACCCCTCTCAGATCCACTCCATAGCAGAGCCCGGCTAAAGGTGTCGTCGAACAACGGGGCGGAGCCGCGGTCGCTACTGCCGCGGCACGCCTCCATCTCCATGACTTGCCCGAGGAGCAGGGCCGTCCACCGTCCTTCCGTGATCCTATGCACCGCCATTCATTCCTCTTGTCAGCTGTCGTGAGCCGCTGTGGCAGAACCGTCTGATTTAACACCCTTCCGGAATACTTGTCCACCATTAGACGCTAAGTATTTTGGAAGAGCACTAAATCGAGCAGTTCTGTCGAGCACACCCAACGGGAGAACTCGAAGATCCACATTTCTACATCAGAACCACAAATGAGGAGATAAAGTTTACAACATTCTTAACCATTTCTTACATCACTTGATTACAATATCAGAGTTATGAATAAATTAATTTAACAGCGGAATATAAACATGAGATCAGAGTTCAGCGGAATTAAATGATTATCTACTGTCAAGTTAAAGTATTACCATGATGATCATTGAATACATGAAATGATAGCAGATTATAAGCCTTTTCTTATAAAACGTTTTTGTGAAAGTTGGAAATAAACTCTATGTCCGTGGCGTAAGGAAATCCTCACTGATCCCACCAGAGAGGTTTCCACACAGAAGTGTCAGCTTAACATCACTTGTCACCTATAACAGGGTAGAATAAAACCCTGAGTACTCAATTGTACTCAGCAAAACTTACCCGACAGGAGAAAATAAAAGACTCCAAGGATATGCAAGGCTCGTTTGGTTTACTGGTTTATTGACTGTGCAGGAAGCATTACTAATAGTGCACCCTTATATTCAAAGTTTTAGTAGTCATTTTTAGTTCGTTAGCCAACCATTATAAGTAAGCACCTGTTCTACTTTCAAGCATGTGGTAAGCAATCAGAACCATTTTATCGTCTTCCTTATTCTAGTTCTTACTACGGTGCTAGACCATAGCCAAGTCGGTACCGTCATAACAACGGCGATTCGCGAATCAATGTATCCCAGCTGGGTACCCCGAAACACACGCCTCATCTGCACCCCGGGCATAGACAAGACCAACTCGTTCCACTCCTGTCAAGGGGTCCAGGTCCCCGTCCAAACTTGGACTTCAAGCCCCCAACACCTGAGTCCCGGACTCAGTATGGTGCTTGGACCTCCACCCAAATATCCACCTCAAAAAGTCAGTCCGGAAAGAGCAAGACCCATGACAAAAGAGTAACAAGCCTTCCCGCTCCCATAAGCAAGTATATGCTTAGGATAATAAGTCTGTGACCTGACTACCATCCACAGCAACGGACGGTCCTCAATCGACACAGGCAGGACAAATGCAACCAAAGCCGCAGTCTATTGCCTAACCAAGTCCAATCCAAATCCAAGTACAGTTCTGCCCGATCTCCAGTTATTATTCATATATGATCCATGTGATAGTAATAGGGTAGTAATAATATATAGTCCTATCTCTCGCGAGTGACAGGCAATCACTCGACTTCTACCGGAGTCCTATAACATGGCAATCTACGCGATTATGTTATACTAGTAAGACTCATAGGATAAGAATATATATGTAGGTGGGTTCCATTCAACTCCTTAAAACTTAATGCACAAACATAATATAAAGTGCAGAAAGGTAGGGGTTATACACCGGGGCTTGCCTGGATAATATTTAATCAAGTTAGCATTCCATCATGGTGACCTGATCTCCAGAAGCACCATCTTTTCAGCACTCCAGATGACTCCGCGATCGCCATCGCGATA